>PVJA010004545.1:0-85283 GCA_004027025.1 Myocastor coypus
GAAGAAGAAGAAGAAGAAGAAGAAGAAGAAGAAGAAGAAGAAGAAGAAGAAGAAGAAGAAGAAGGGCAAGAAGAATTCTGTTCTTTGAATCTATTCTAAACTCTGTGAGACATCAAGACCAGATCTCAGAGCCCTTTCTGAGAACAGAGATTTTTGCCTGAGTGGCTGGGAGGAATCCTCTTTGGTTCCCAGGAGTTTTCCAATGTGGCTGCTAAAGACTCAACATCTTTCTAGTAAGCTCTCCCCTGAGATGCCCACAGTGGCTCTTAAAACTGAATCTTGCACTTCTTACCCTGTCATCAGCTACCCAGAACAGGCTCTTCTCATCTGACAGTGACCCAAGGAAGCCAGCATCTGATTCAGTGTTCTGCTCACAGCTCAGCACTCTGAGCGAGCAGAACATGTCTATGGGCACCAAGTCGCTTGTCTTTGCTTCTTTGGGGTAATTTGAAAAAGAACAGAAGTCTATTGTGTCCATGATTCTGGCTGCTGGAAAGTTAAAGAGTGTGTCACTGGCAACTAGGTGTGGCCTTCTCACTGCATGGAGTCATATGACGAGACAGAGACTGAGCACCAGCCATCAGCACCATCATAGGGACCCTGCCTGTGTGAACTCACTTAACTTTAATCATTTCCCACCAGACCCATATCCAAATACCATGCGACTTTAGGGTTTAGATTTCCAACATATATCAATAGCAATCTTTATCCTGGGCATTAAGAAATTTAACTCAATATATTACACTGGGTGTGTTTCCAGTCATTGTGGGGGACACTAATTGCTTTTGATCTAGAGAAGCACTATACATAGAATGTTCTACAATGATAGAAATGTTTTATGTCTGCGTTGTCCAAAGGATAAAGCCACTAGCCCCACATTTCATGTGGCAAATGTGACCATTGCGCCAAAGGAAGTGACATTTTAATTTTTAAGTAATTTAAATTTTAACTTAGTAGCTACCATATTGCATGGTACAGATCTAGAAATGCATCCATAAGTTCTTACCTCTTTCTCTGGTTCCATTTTTGGATTGCTCACTTCTATATAATTATTTTCTTTTTCTTTTGTGGGACTGGGATTCAAACTCATGACCTTACACTTGCCAGGCAGGCACTTGTGCCATGGAGCTATCTCCTCAGTCCCACTTCTATATAACTATGATTAATCCTCTGTCTTATATTTTATCCCCCCACCCCCATCTTAGCCCATTTTTTTCTCCTTTCCTTTGGAATATTTTCTTTATTTTCTATTGTGAAATTCTGTTGATATTTTATTTTACTTGTTTTCTTTAAGCTTCAAAACTTCTTGCTATAGGGGGCCTGGTGGGATGGCTCAGTGGTCTAAAGCGCCTGCTTGGGAAAGCTTGGGCAGCTTCAGGGACCGCGGTTTGATCCCCAGCACCACATGCTGCGCCAGCCCTGCCCTTGGGGTGGACTGAGCCGGCCATGAAAATGAGTGAATAAACAAACAAAGGTTCTGAAACAAGAAAATAAATAAACAAATAAACAAATAGACGAATAAAACAAAACTTCTTGCTGTTGTATTGTTGATTCTTTTTTAATGATCTTGTTAGTGATGTATGTATGTATTAGTTACCTTACCTTTTGGAGTTTTGTTTACTGTTTGTACGTCTTCTGTGAGTTTTTTCTTTCCTGTAAGAAAAATTCCTTGTACTCTCTGTCTGGCATGTGACTGGTGCCCTCTAAAGTCTGGAAATTCAGAGCTATTTGCTCATCTTTAACACTGAGGTGCTAAGTGTCTGACTGAAAGCTTTGTGTGGGCCCCTGCTTCACAGCCCAAGGAGTTCCCCTTAGAATCATTAGATGACACATCCACCTTCCTACTTGAGACCACTTCAATGCCAGTGTCAAGAATTCTTTTCCTTTGGGCTATCTAGATTCCCAAGAAAAGAATAATTCAGTCTAGTGTTAGCAGGAGGTCACGGTGAGACTGCAAGTGTGTGTCTACTTCCTGTTACTCAAAGAGCAAAGAAAGTGAAGAAAGCGGAATGTTCCGCCATTCGCTAAGAAGATGTTCACCATAATGCTCACTTTTAAGCTCTTCTGCATTATGCTACCTGATGCTCCCTAGTCCAAACCAGAGGTGGCTCCATTTCCCTGTAAAACAACTGTTCCCAGCCTCCATAATGGAGCAGGCTCCAGATGCCAGGGTGCACAGGTGACTCCATTCAGACCTTCACCAGCCCTTGGTCTTGGTTCTATCTTCTGTGGCAGACCTGACAGACTCTGGGGACAAGTAAGCCCTCCCACTGTCTCCCTGCTGCTAACATTTGCATGGGCACCTTGGGCCTGTTCCCTTAGTGCTTCCCCGGCTGCTCCTGTATATTAAAGGCTTCCTGAACTCCATCTTGCACTAACACATTGGGTTTTACCTTTGCATTTCCTTTATTGTCACCTCACTCAGTTTGGTGATTTCAAATCCAAGTCCCCTGTATGGCTTCTCTCCATCAGCTGGCCCCATTTATCTGCCAATGCCTCCCATAATGTAGTCCCTCCACTGACTGTCACACTTGTTCCCACATTCATGCTCCTCTGTCCCTTGCTATCTCACTTTGTGTTCCCTCCATACTTCCTTTGATTGAGCTGACCTCCAATCCCACTGTCTCCGTGAATCACTCCATGACTGGTTCAGTCCCTAACAAAATTTTTATTCTCAAACTCTTTTGCCATCTATACTTCCTCCATATATTCTACCACTATTCTTTTATTTACTTAAGCATTCATACATTTCTTTACTTGTTAGTTGGAAACTTACAGGTATTTTAGGTATTGTATTAAGGTGCTAGATATAGCAATATGACAAATAATATAAGAGTACAGGACAGAAAACAGAAAAGCCAGAGTACAGATGTATACTGGAGCTAAGAAGGAGATAATACAAGACCACAAACATCACATACTAAGTTCCCCATGTCCCATACACCTAAAACTGTGCTCCCAGTTTTGCAGAAGTCAATCCAAACTCAATGTTATATCAAGAAGTAAGTGTTCAGCATGACAGACTCTACCCAGGGACAGTTTGAACCTCCAAGCTCTGCCCACCACTCTATAGAGTAGTGGTTGCTCACACCCTGCACATTCTCATGAAGTGGACTCAGTTTTTTGTGATAAAACACACCCTCAACTAAACCATCTCAGACATAAGAAACTGGGCTCTGTGAGACTAGTGTGGAAGGGTCATTGAGCTTTCTTAGTTAATATACCAAAAAATAAATAAATAAAACCTACCATACCCCATGACCAAAAAATGCCTGATATGTTTTCAGAGGGAAGATGCTGAGCCACTAGGCTAGCTTAGGATGGATCTCCCACTGAAACACCAGCAGAGTCTTGTGGACAGAGCGTGAGGTTTGAGTTATAGAACAAGCTTATGGCTTTTACAGGAATCTTTGGTCTTTCAGAGCTCTCTGGTTTTTCTGCAACCTTCACTGTCTAATGAAGAAACACACTGTCTACAGCTCAGGCTAATGAGAATCCAGTGAGCTAATATCTAAATGCCATGCAAATCATAAAACACTCTCATGGACCTTCATTACCTACAGGTTCCATATCTATGATCAGCCAATATGGAACAAGTATATTTGAAAGAATAAAAATCCATTTGACCCCTAACACTTAATTTTTTTTTTCTTGTTCCAGAACTTTTGTTTCTTTCTTTCTTTATTTTTATGGCCAGCTCAGCCTGCCCTGAGGGCAGGGCTGGTGCAGCATGTGGTGTCAGGGATCAAACCATGGTCCCTGAAGCCGCCTAAGCTTTCCCAAGCAGGTGCTTTAGACCACTGAGCCATCCTGCCGGGCCCCATCCCTAGCACTTAAAAAACAGAAAATTCCCAACCCAAAGCCTAACTTCACTCCCTGCCTGGTACAGCTTGGGGTCCACACGAGTGTAGTGGGATGCGGCGGCAGCCCACTGCGGCCCCCAGAACTTCACAGACCTCAGCTTCTGGCCAGACTTACTCGCCTCTCAGCAGCCCTTTTCCTTTGTATTGAAGGTGCTTTTCTTTTGTATTGAACATGCACAGGTTCATTGGGTCATTATCCTTCTTTTAAAAAATAGTAAAACAACTATTTACATTGCACTCATTATTATAAATAATCCAGAGATGATTCAAAGTATGTAAGAGGATGCATACAGATTATATAGAAATATGATACCATTTCATATAAGAGAACAACCACAGGTTTTGGTATACATGGGAGGTCTGAGGATTAATCTTCTGGGATGACTGTACACAAATACAATGTCTTACTGCGCTCCATTGTCTGTGATTTTTTCCTGCAGCTTAAATTACCCTTTGAACAACTGCACTGTCAAGTCTCCCATGTTTTGAAGACACAAAAGGAAACACACACCCAACACACTACAAAGCCTTGTAAAATGTCACACTGAGCTGGGTCCTAAAATGTAACTGAACTGAAAATGCAGAGCCTAACACAGCAGTGCAAGTGATGTGGGTCAGGGTGGCACTGGTAGCGCCTGTCCTCCACCACCCCAGACGCCTGCAGTTACACATGAGGTAGGAAAAACAGTCTACAGAGAATGAAAGGACCTGCTCGTGCACGCATCAGTCAGGTAGTGGCAGAGCCTTTCTGAGTTCCTAGGTGTGGAGGACCATGGAGAGAAGTCAGGTGGACAGAACTATCTGTTATCTGTAGCCGCTGTGTCCATGCCCTCGCGTGTACGCACCTAGGATATGAAGGGCCTCTCATGGCTCAGTGGCTCCAGTGCTACCTGTGGCAGGCAAATGACAGTAATAGTAAATGAAATCCTGCTTTTGGTGGAGACGGTTGAGCCAGTTCTTCGAGTTTGGTTTCCAGCTATGTTGAAGGTGCTTTACGGAATCCTTGCCCAAAACCTTGCAATGTAAACTCCTTGGTTTACGGTCTTTTTGGTGCCCAGCGAAAACAGTAACAAAAACTGTTGTCTTTCTTTGTCTGAAATCCCTGGAGCAGAGGTCACTCTGCTCTCCAGAGCAATGTCTTGGGTAAGGAGAAGGAGCCAAAAAAGCTGTCTCCTGCCACTTCACCAGTTCGTGCCTCACCCTACCTGCTGGACAGAGGCTTTGCCGCTCAGCGGTCACCACAAGAGGCAGCCAAAGGCAAAGGGTGGACAGCCAAACCCGCCTAGGGCCACATCCTGGCGAATGCCTGTACAGCTACAGCATCCATGGCCCTGGGACAGAGGTTCACCAGCACGAAAGCCTCAAGTGGCATTGTGGAGACTCCCACTACTATGGCTCGCTAACTCAAGCTACCTTCCAGGGAAGACATCTAAGGTGCTGGGAGAAAAACACAATTTTTTTTTTAACCTGTTAAAAACATAAAAAGAAAAAAAAACTCTGATAATTATCAGTCCATGCCCAAATTAAGCCAGAAACTAGGAGATCTGCTGTGATTTGAAGTCCTTTAGCTCTCAGGCATCTGCCGAACTTGGCACACTGGAGCCTCAACTTTTACAGCCTCTGGGAGCATCAGGGAGAAAATGATGCTCTGGGACCACCCAAGGTGGGAAATCCCATAGAAAAGTGTGACCCATTAGGGTGCCTCCCCCACCCCTCCCGGGAGACTGCAAAGAAAAGCGTCTCCAGCTCCGAGCAGAGCAGGCAAAAGGAAAACCATTCAGGGGAAGCTGAATGTGCAGAGCAGCCCTGACCTGCCTTGGCAGCCAAATACCCACGGCTTCGAGTTGGAAGCTGAGCTAAGACGTTCCAGACCAAGGGTGGCCTCGGTGGCAGGGGGAAGCACAGATGCCCTCGGAAGAATGCACCCTTGTTCCAAGCCCTGACGAATAGCCGTAAATAATCTAAGGACAGGGAGAGATGTGAAGAGCAGGAAACAAAACACACAGAGAGAAAAAGGTGGCATTGAGCACAAATGAGAAGAAAAGAAGGTGTGGCTGCCACCTCTGACAGGACCCGTGTGGGCTCCACCGCAGAAGGGCCACCACTGACCTCGGGACGCCAAGGCCTTGAAACATTACAATCAAAATAGAACATTAAAATGCAGTGGTAGTGGATGTACGATACAAAGACTGCTGCGGGCCATTTGTGTCACTGAAAACTCTAAAAGATTGGGCATCACTGAAATAGGATGCTGTCCCCAACATGCAGGGCCCCACCAGCTGGCTGAGTGAGACTTCGGTTCCCTGAAATGTGAAGTCCCTGGAATATTAGAATGCACACTTGGAGCTACTGTTCCTTCCTCCCCCTGTGCCCTAGATTCACCGAAATCACGAGAAAAGTCAACTGTTCTCCGTTGGCAGATGGTTTTCTCTATCCACAGATTCCACCAAGCCCAGCTAGAAAGTGCTCAGAATAAAATGGCATCTGTACTATACGTTCCTTGTTGGCATTATTTCCTACATGATGTAGTAAAGCAACTGCCTGCATAGCTTTCACATGGTGCTGGGTATTATAAGTCACCTAGGGATGAGATGAAGATGCGCATAAGTTATGTGCAGATACTGCACTGCCGTTGGGTAGGAGGACAGAAGCACGCGTGCTATCTGGTATCTGCCAGGACCTTGGAACCAATCAAGAGACAGACAATCAAGTAACAATGTGTTTCCAGCTCCTGGCCCCTGTGTGCTGCACTGCGAGTGGCCTTCTACCTCCTCGCAGCTAAAGCCCACCTCACTGTTCTTCAGATCCCAGGATCTGGGGGCTCTTGAGGCTCATCTTCCTCTCAGAATTAGCACGTTCTGCTAACCTGAGGAGTGGTTCAATGTGGAGAGCCGTGTACTGCCGTACCCTAAAGATGGCGCCGGCTTCCACCTTCCACCCCCGAGGGGTGAGTGCTCTCCGCCCATTGTGTATTACCATATATGGTCAAGGCTGAAACCCTTGGCTTGCTTCCGCGTATGTGGACCTACCGTTGAGTGCTACATAGCTAACCGGGATTGGATGCTCGGGAGTATTTAGTTAGAAGCCCGCGGGTGCTCGAGAGAGGGGAGAAGTAAGAAAGAGGAAGAAAGACCGCGGGTGCTCGGGGGAGAAGGAAGAAAGACAACCGAGATTGTACAAGGGTCCTGAATAAACCGCTGAAGGAAGAACTGTGTGTTGCGTCCTCCTTGCTGGCGAGGCGGCGCGCGACAGTTCAAGATGATCGAAAACAATTTCTGTCTGCGTCAAAGTCTTTACCCTCTTCTTCAAACAACCAGCTTTTACTGCAGTAACAGCATCCAGGACCCTGTGAACGCCAACTTTCACATGCTGTAACTGCTTTCATCACTTGGGGGGACACCCACAGCGCACTCCAGCTCCCCAGCCTCTCTTGTCCAACCAGTCCTCTCTGGTGCCATCCCTGTATCCAGGTTGGCCCCACACCCCTGGGGATTTGTGCTTCAGGCCCTGAGCCCTGCCATGCTCATGGGGATGCTGTCACCTGAGCTCGTGGTCAGCCCCTCTCCTGCAGCCCTCACCAGAGAAGAATCTGTATTGTGAGTCTCCTAGACCTCCCTCCTCTTTCTTCTGGTACCAGCCCTCAAGTCTTACTCTGGGCACCACCTCTTCTGTACTGTCAGCCAGTGAGGTTGCACTGAGATGCGACTGCTCTAGAGGTGGGCACGAGGCCCAGGCTTTGCCAGTAAGGGGACAGCCTCTCCTAGCCGCACCGATTGGTGCACAAGTGGAGGTGTGGTCCAAGCCGAGCTGGTCAGGGCCAAGCAACGTCAACTCTCTCTTTCTTGCTGTGCTTCAGGAAAGACATACACTAGCTTTCCCGTGGGGCTTTTCCAACTGATCAGATCTAAGTGCACAGCAATTCTGACACTCCTTGAAAGAAGCCAAGGTAGATCAGGGGAGAGTTTAGGAAGTGTTTAGCAAGCATGAGGTCCTGAATTCAGTCCCCAGCATCCAAAATAGTATTTTTTTTTTTTTTTTAAGAAGAGAAGAACAGAAAGGAATAATAAAATGAAAGATTTGGAGAAAGAGAGGCTTTCTCATGATATCATTTGATCTTCTGGGTTTGGTCTTCACTAGGCAATTCTTCAGACAACTCGAGTAAGCGCGAGTGAAGTTCCTGCTCTTTTTCTTTGCGTCACATTTTTTAAAAATTTTTAAATTTTATTTATTTTTTTCTTGTTACAGAACCTTTGTTTGTTTGTTCACTCATTTTTATGGCCGACTCAGCCCACCCCGACAGTAGGGCTGGCACAGCATGTGGTGATGGGATCGAACCGCGGTCCCTGAAGCCGCCCAAGCTTTCCCAAGCAGGTGCTTTAGACCACTGAGCCATCCTGCCCTGCCCCGCTTTGCGTCACATTTTGTTGGACTGCTGTCACTTGCAACCTAATATACTCAAAGTACTAGCCACGCCTTCATCTGTCTCATTCTCCCTAGTGCCACTCTTTCTGGATCACCGGTTCCTTCAGCCCCAGTCCTGACAGATGAAGCTACATGGAACTGGTGTCCTTCCCACCTAGGGAGCAGCAGCACCCGGGGCAGCAGCCAGCCCGTGCCATGCCCCACTACCCATGCCCCACTGCCTTTTGCTTTGTCTTTAATCAGCTCATAAGTGCAATGGCTTTTTTCATTCTGCCTTCTTGAGTCTTGCCCAGAGGGAGGTCCCAAGGCATAAAATTCTGGAAGAGCTAAAGGGCTTCACCTACTTCCAGCTTCTTCCTCCAACCTGCGCTAGCCCTAAAGCACCCACAAGAATCACACTTTTCTCTGGGCCAGGAGGATAGGAAGATAAAATAAAAACAAAAAAGTCACGCTTCCATGGAGAGACGGGGAGGCCGCACTTCCGCACTTTAGCATAGTAACCTGCCTGCTTGTGTCAGGGGATAACAGCCACCTTCCAAAGGGAGTGGAGGCTGCAAGGTGGAGGAAAAGAAGCCTCCTGGTGAAGCAGCGGTCGCCCCCCAGTGAACAGCCATGAGTGGGTCTCCCCCTTCCTCATGACTACATCTTTTAAATTACCTCAAATGTACAATGTGTATGAGAAACAGGGTTTTCCCGAAATCCCCAAGTTAGCTCCTGCAAGATCCCGCTGCTTAAAGCTGGCAGCTGCCACTCAGTTAAGTGGTGAACATAATGCGTGTCCCCTACCTCCAGATAGGGTGCCCTGCCCCTGTGAGATTCCAGCCAGTTTAGGCTTCACAGAATGCCAGGAAAGCCTACGCTCAGCATTTTCCCAGGACATGCCTGGCCTGCTTTCTCCAAGACTCCCAAAATTCCCCAGTCCTGAGAAACGAGAGAGACTAAGGAACTACTCCAGAGTAGCAGGAACTGGGATCACTGCAACCAGACAAAGATGTGGTCCAGAAATGGGACATTAGAAATACAACTGGCCAAGATGGCCCAGGTCTGTGGATGTAGTGTGTCTGTGTGGCGTCTATGTTAAATTCCTGACTTGATCAAGAGAGTGTAGTTATTTTTTAGGAAATACAATTTCCTAAATTCAAAAGTAAAGGTTAAAAAAGAAAATGAATATTAAATTTTATAATCTAAAAGGAAAATTAGAACGAAAATGTGTCCCCAGTCATAGACTGTGCTATGAATCTAAGGGACAAATTTCTACTGTCAGCCCAATTTCCAACAGACAGCTGTGGGAGAAGGAAGAACAAAAGCAGAGCCTTGTGGAGCTGTCGGGAGTCCCAGACACAAAGCACTGATAAGGCCTGCAGGTCATCTTGGGCAGCCAGGACCCCAGCTAGCTGGGAGCTCCAGGCACTGCTAGAGCCTAGCAGACACAAGCCAGAGCAGCAAGTGTTTTGGGTTTTTTTAGTTGAAGCTTGCAGCTGGTGCACCCAGCCTCGGCATGAGCTGCCTCTTGGCACTGCCAGAGCCCCTCCCAGAGAGGCCAGGACATGGCAGCCAAGACCTCTTTCAGAAGAAGCGACAGTGGCTGAACCTCCACATTTTGTTTGGATCAGCTCAGGAAACCGGGTGAAATCTCAACTTCATGCTCAGTAAAGAGATAAGCCACAAACGCAAGCAATTGCTGGCCTCCACCGGGTTTTCTCACCAAGTCCCGGGGTGAAGTGGGCCTTGGAGAGTGCGTTCTTTGTCAGCAACAGGGCCACTGGCCTTGAACGCCAGCTTCCGGTAGGGCAGAGCACCACCTTCCCGGAGACGTTCCTGGGAGTCCGTCCTCACCGGGGTGGCCACACTGAGTGGGAAGCCCTGCCATCCCTTCATCCCTCCATCCCTATGGGGTCTACTGGGAGGAACTGACCAGGGCTCACAGCGTGACCCCTACTGACACAGCACTATGAAGAATTACAGGGAATCCAGACATTATTTAAGCCTGTGTGGGGACAAGCTTGTGTTATGTGGGAGTGGAAGTCACAGGATCAGTCTGCCAGGACTCTGGTGGCACCAGTCTCTGTGGGCACTGAGGGACAATTACACTACCTCAAAACATTATCTAGTCTTGTGCCCGGGGCCCCTTCAAGCAATGGTTGCAGCAAGGTCTCCGAAGGAACTTCAGAGTCTCAGGGTCCTGGAGAGCACAGAGGGTTCACCTTCAAGGAGAGAAACTACCCTTCCTCTCATTCCCGCTGTAATTTTGGGGGAGCAACCCTCGTTCTCCAGCTCCCCTACCCCACGCGCACATCCTTTTACTAAATACGTTAGATTAGACCTCTTTGCGAGACCTTGGCCGCCAGTCCGCGGGGTCACACTACCCTCTCGCGGCGAATCCGGAGAAGTACACATTTCCGCGGGTCCCTCCAGGCGCCGCCACCTGCTGGAAGGTGGGAAAACAAATTGTAGGCGTCGCTGTCCGGGTGATGTAAGCGCAGGCCTGCTAGAGTCTCGTCGCTGCGATTGGGAAGGACGTGCCTTAGGGGCGACGCGGGAAAGATGCAGAAATTCACTACTTTTGGCTGCAAAGAGAAGAAACTAAAACTCTGCGATGCGCCTCGCAGGGCTGTTAAGTGGCTCAGGAATGAAGCTGCTTGAAAATCAATCAAAACCAGGGTGAACACTTACATTTTAAAAACTTACTATGGGCCCGGCGGGATGGCGGATGGCTCAGTGGTCTAAAGCGCCTGCTTGGGGAAGCTTGGGCGGCTTCAGGGACCACGGTTCGATCCCCGGCATCACATGCTGCACCAGCCCTGCCCTCGGGGTGGGCTGAGCCAGCCATAAAAATGAGTGAATAAGCAAACAAAGGTTCTGAAACAAGAAAAAGCATAATAAATAAAATAAAATAAAAACTTACTGTGGCAAAAGAGACACATTGCCATCAAAATCCTCTCCTTGGCTCATCCCATCGTTCTGGACACACTGTAATAGTTCTGAAAATCCTCTTTCCTTTTTTTGAGGTGCGATTTATATGGTGAACACTGCTGCCAGGTCTCGTTCACAAGCAAGCAGGCTGGTAAGAGCAGCCCGGTGTGTCCTCGCTCAGCGCACTCGCCAGATCTGATGCCATGTAACTTCTGGCTCCTCCCCAAAGTCAAGGTAACCAAGAACAGAAAAGGTTTCGAATCTGTTCATACGTGACCTCAAGGCAGCCGCAACAGTGCCACGGAAGACACTGAGGAAGGAGGCCTTCCAGAACTGCTCTAGAAAGCTGCAAGATAGATGGGATAGGTGTGCTCAGAGGGGCAGGGAGTCTTTTTGGGGGGAGAGTGCTTAATGACAACGTATTTCTTAATGTAATGTAATATTTTTTAACTTAAACACTCATTATACTTTCAATCACAGTGTGTAGGGTTTGCCCCCTATACACACACACACACACACACACACACACTGGAACACAGGAACTGTTTCTTCAGTTCGTGGTCCTTCAACAGGCCTTGCTTGGTGAGGTCTCCCCTCCTCCCTGCCTCTGTCGCAGACTGGTCTGTGCACAGTGGCCTTCCCACGACACTCCACCTCTATTCCATACCAAGCGGCTTTGTTATGTGAGGCTCTGGCTTACAAAGTCTGTGCCCTGAGCTAAGATCCTTCACGTCCATTCCCAAATCCTCACCACCTGGCTCTTCATTCTTGCTCTCAAATCGTGAAAGAGAGACACGGTGAGCTGCCTTCATCTCCTAGAGTCCCTGCCAGGGTTGACGCTTGGCTTCTGCCACTGTGACCAGAAACACAGCTCTGCTTGCAGAACACATGCCTGCAAGTTTCTGCAGGTTCCACCATGCACCGCGCTTAAGGTGACTGGGGCCGTAGACCCAGTTTTCCTTCATGGGAACTGCTTTTGTACTTTTCTTGAACAGCAGGGCTATGCAGAGAACAAAGCCTCATGGCCATGAAAGACGCAGCCTGGCGCCCTTCACCTGAGTTCAGCAAACCTGTGGGAAGGAGACTCCATCCAGGGGGCAAACAGGGGCAGGCCCGCAGTGAGCCCGATGCCTGATGGGAAGCTGTGGCAGGGCTGTCCTACTTTCTTGCTGCCCCTAGTGGAGAGTCATTTTTAGGACATCTGCAGGTGGTTTTAGAAGGCCTTGAGGAGCTGAGAAGACCTCACATTTCTCAGCCTCTCTGGAACCAGGCTGGGCCCCTCCAGACTGTGTGCTCAGCTCACTCTTGATACAAGATTCTAGTTCCTCTAAAATGACTTTTTCTAGATCCCATTCTTATTATATCTTACTGGCTCATAGAAAAAAAAAAAAATTCACCAAGAATAGAAAGTTTTTAAAGTTGGAGAGTCTGGGAAGATAGCTCAGTAGAATAAGCACTTGCCTGGCAAGCGTGAGGGCTTGAGTTCAATCCTCAGTCACAAACGAAAAAAAAAAAAACTTTTTAAAGTTGGATCTGAATTGTCAGACTGGACCTCCCGGGAGGACAAGCCTTACTTAACAACTCTGATGAACCCCAAAGAGACATTACCCAAAGAAAAAGTCCAGGGTAGTCCTAACCCACAGAGAAAGGAGACACGGGGGTATTTTTCCATTCCACATAAATGTGTTTGTTGAATGTGTGCTGTAGAAACACAGTGTCCTGCGCAGGTAATACATGTGTGCAGGCTCAGTTCCTGCCCTTAAGAAGAAATAAACCAAGAGCATAAGTGTCTGTGTCACAGAGCGGAAAGAGAAGGGAAGTATACCAGCTACATTCCTGTTACTGGGACAAAATACCGCACATCTGCAACTGAGAATGGGAGAGGTTGATTCCACTTAGTTTCCATTGGGTATATCATAGGCAGCTGAATTAGATAGAAAAATTATAGGCAGTCAGACAGGGCCAAGCCCTCAAGAAGACAATATAGAAGACAAGGTGACTTCATGATTTTGGAAGAGACAGACACTGCTGCTGTGGACCAGACCTCAAGACGAAAGAGTAAACAAATGCAGCCACATACTTCCCTAGGGATGGGCATCAGGGGTTGATATTCTAAATAGGTATCAGTCACCTTGAAAGAGCCCAAATGAGAAGCCACGCATGGTGGTGCACGCCTGTAATCCCAGCACTTGGGAGACTGAGGCAGGAGGATCAGTGCAAGTTCGAGACCAGTCTGGGTTACAAAAATGAGCTCAAGGCCAGCCTGAACTGCACAGCGAGACCCTATCTCAAAAAGACAGAAAGAAAGAAAGAAAGAAAGAAAGAAAGAGCCCAAATGAGTCACTAACCCAACCCCCAACAGGAAGAGACTCTATTCCATATTCATGTTCCCTTGCTATGTGACTCACTTCCCCATTCGATTCCCATTTAATTAATTTTACCTGAGCAATGGTGCTTGTAATCTCATTGGTTAACCATAGTTTTGACCCACCTTATGCCCACCTAAGCAAGTTCCCATGTTCTCCACCACCTTAGACCCACCTCACTGCATGGTTTTACCCTATAAAAGTCCCTGGAAAATAAATAAATAAATAGATATCCCTGGAAGAGACAGCTACTCGAGGACAACTTGCTTCCCCCACCCCGTCCCTCTCTCGGACAGGAACTTTCTTGGCCCCCCCCCAATAAATATATTCTGCTCATAACCTCCGTTTCGTTCCTAAAATTCATTGTTCAGTTTTAGGGAACGTGAACTCATCCCTGATAACTTCCCGGAATTTAATTTTTCCCCTATGTCATTTGGAGGTCATCCAACGGCTCTCGTTTGCTCCCTGTATCAGGTATAGTCCATGGCTGACTGTCTCCAAGGCCAAAACACTATGACAGAAGAGCCTGGGAGAGAAAGGGTGCGCACCTCACAGCAGACAGAGGCAGAGAGAAAAGGAAAAATAGGTCCACTGGTGAGTATGCCGCACCCTTGATCTAAGCACCTTCCAAGCCCCACTCACTCTGAATACATGAGATGTGTTCAGAAGGACATTTTAGATCTACACCTCAGCAGGAAGGGAGACAGCATCTTCTGGGGGTCCCTGGCAGCACTGCCCACTTTTATCATGGCCAAAGAGGGTGCAGAACCATGGTTTTTGTATTACTTAGTCCTTAGATGTGAAGCAATAGGAACTCTCGTACACTGTTTGTAGGGAGGTTTGTCTGCTTCTTTAAAAGTTAAATATATGTCCACTTACTTTTCTCAGAAGAAGTGCAAATGGCCAATAAATATGTCCAAAATATTCATTATCTTTGACCATTAGAAAAGTGCAAATTAAACAACACTGAGATCACATTTTACTCCCAAAAGCATGGCCTTCATCAAGAGCTCACAAAGTACTAAGTGGTGGTAAGGCTGTTGGGGCAGAGGAGCTCTTCTACGTTGTTGGCGAGTATGCAAACTAGCACAGACACTAGGGAAATCAACAGGTGAGTCCTCAGACAGCTACAGTGAAAACTTCCCCTTGACTCAGCTATCCCCTTGTAGGTAGCTCTGTGAAAGAGTTAGAGACGTCGCATTATAGTGACACATTATGCAGTCTCAAGCTTATGTAGCACAACTTATAATAGCTAGATATTGGAAATAGCCTATCTGTCCATCAGTAGAGAAATGGAAAAGGAAAATGTGATGTGATATAATAATATAATATATTATATGATATTATGATATATATATAATATATGATACAGCCATAAATAAGAATAAATTCTATTCATTTGTAGGTCAATAAATGCACCTCGAGATTATAATGTTCAGTGACATACATCAGACACAGTTTAAATATGCATATTTTCTCTTGTCTGGGAAGCCCAAAGTATAAATAAGGCAAAGAACAAAATAAAATATAGATAAGAGGAAGCATGGAAATAGATCTTTTTGCAAATTTGAAAGGGGATCTAGAAATGGAGACAAGAAGAGGGACTGGAGTGGAGGGGAAGTAAACAGCATTAAGATGCGACAGCTGCCCCCCCCCCCCCGCCCTCGCCATGATGACTGCGATCACCGTGGCCTGCAAGCATATATCGCAAAACCCAGGCTAAGGGGCCCTGTCCCATAAGACCCACACGGCGATTCTCCCAAAGAAATGTAAACCCATGTCCATACACACTTGGACATAATTGCTCATAACAACTCCACTTGTAGTCACCCCAGACCAGAGACACCCCAAATGTCCACCGCTGGGAAAATGGAGAAATAAAGGATGGTGTAGCTGTCCATGACACAGAAACAAGGGAGTAAGCTGTCAGTACATGGATGAGTCAACATGGATGGATCTCAGACTAGGTGGGTTGAATACAAGAGGTCAGACCCAAGCGACTACCAACCATATGGTTCTGTTTCCATAAACTTCCAAACAATACAAATGTATCTACAGTGACAGAAACAGACCTTAGTTACCTTAGTTTGAGATAGGGTAGGAGAGCTGGACTGCAAAGAGCAAAGGAAAGGTTAGGGTGAGGAGTAGCAATCAATATCACATTCATTTTAATTGTGGTAGTGGCTTCAAAACAGTAATCAAATTTCATAACTTTAATATACACAAGTAAGCTGGATATCATTACATCAGTGCTTCCTCCCATTAAAACTATTAAAGCAATAATAAATCTCAGATCCCTGAGCTGTACCCATTGGAGTAAAAGGTCAGTCAGGTGGTGAATTAAAAATTATATTTTTTGGCTGGGCGTGGTGGCTCACGCCTGTAATCCCAGCACTTGGGAGGCTGAGGCAGGAGGATTGCTGCGAGTTCGAGACCAGCCTGGGCTACAAAAGTGAGCTCAAAGCCAGCCTGAACTGCACAGTGAGACCCTGTCTCAAAAAGCCAAAAAAAAAAAAATTATATTTTTAGTGTGTCCTAATGATTCTAGGGGACAGTTAGATTTAGAGATTGATGGTTTGGGACTGCTGAAGAACAGGGGACAGCAGCGCAAAGACCACACATCCGCTGCCCTGCACGCCCAAGCATTCTTCATCCGTTTATTATTCTATCTTCCTGCCATCAACATGAAGCAGTGAAAAACCAGATGCACAATCTACCCTCTAAGCCAGTAAACACAATCTAAGCAAAATGGTGCCCTAACTTCCACCTGGGTGCCTGTCCCCTCAAACTCTCCTCAGTAGAAATTCTAAGCCATGAAGACGTTCTCCTCCTTAAGAATCCGTTCATGCCTTGGACAGTGACTGGAGTTCTTGCTCATCCACATACACTCCTTAGTGACCATAACTGGGAAATTCTTCCATGAGATGACGCTGACCGTACTGACGCAGCCTTGCTCTTTAGCCTTCACCAGGAGTCGTGCCCGGACTCGGCAGATGGCCCGAGTGGCTGAGAACAGCCTTCTCTTTCTGGGTGCTCTCATTCAACACCCCCATTGTCACAGCAGAACAATTGCCATCTACTTAAATTCTTTGAGCTTCTGTTTTCCCCTCTACATAGTTAGCATGACCTTTCCTTGGCACTGGCTAAACTCATAGAGTTGATGCTGCTGGCCTGTAAGCTCATTTATTAACATCTTAATAGTGCCTTGGTGTCTCGGTGTGGCTATTATGGGAGGAAAAGGGAACTCTGAATTAGGTCATGTTAATCAAGCCCATTCTGGTTCTTTTGTTTGTTTGTTTGTTTTGTTTTGTTTTGTTTTGTTTTTTGCGGAACTGGGGTTTGAACTCACGACCTTGCACTTGCCATGCAGGCACTTGTGCCACAGAGCTATCTCCCCAGCCCCAATCAAGCCCATTCTGGACCCCACTTTCCAGCCAGTGGCTCTTGAATGAATTGCATGCCATGCCCCACCAGGGCTGAGGAGCAGACTTGCCTGGCAGCCTCAGTCAGCACCGGCTGCTATGACAAAACACCACAGACTCTGTAGCTTGAACAATGGAAATTTCTTTTGGTCTAGCATTAGAGGCTGCAAGTTCTGAGGCAAGGCGTTACTTGAGAGCTTGTTCTCCGTTGCTCACAAACCACTGAGTTCTCACGGGACCTTCTCTGCGTGCACTCGTAGCAGGTGTCGCGTTGTGTCGGCACTTCCTCTTCTTAGAAGGTTATCAGGCCAGCCCTGAGACCAACCTGAGAGAGACCTTAAAGACCCCGTAATTTCTTGTAAACAATGGGTTTCTCCTGATAAATAAGAAGTAAGGGCAATAAAGAAATTTCACCCTAGACCTGTGATGAGCCTGCTGGTTGTCCCTACAGTTTTGAACTCTACAATCCATCCTGATTCTTTGAGACTCTTCAAAATTCTGACCCCAATCCCAAAGCACGATATATACTCAGTTGCCCTCCAGGTAGCTGCTGATATCCCTCCAGTGCCATCCTGCCTCTAGGTAGGTAAATAAAATCTGATGTTTCCCAGAGGCTCAGTCTCCTCACAGCTCCTTTATGTAACAAAGGGCACCAGCCATACTGGGTTAGGGCCTACCCCGGCAGCTTTGCTTTCACTTCATCACTGCTTTAAGGACCTTCTCTCCAAATATAGCTATACTTCCAGGTACTGGAAGTGAGGGTTTCATCATACGAAGCCTGAGAGAAGCACAGTGCAGCTCATAATGCGGGGAAGTCTCAATAGCAAAGATTCACAAGAAAAGAGCTGGCATTGTGTGTGTAAGACAGGTTTGAGGGCCTGGGTTCTCCACAGGAGACTGACGTGGACTTGCATTCCCAGGGAAGGTCTCCAGCCCTGGCAGGGTCCACTGTCACAGACACAGTACCCCGAGTAGCCAGGTGTCTTAGTTACTCTTTTCTCACTGCTGGGCAAATAACCAACACTCCAAATGAAGGAAAGGAAAGTTTATTTAGCTCACAGTTCCTGGAGGTTTCAGGGAATACTCAGCGGGCTCCAAGGCACATGGCAGAGAGCAACCTTTCATGGAGGCTGCAAAGAGCCAGAGCGAGAGAGAAGGGAGGAGTAGCAGCAGCTCAAGCAGCTAACTTCTCTTCCTTCCTTATGTTGAAATGCCAAGTACCTGCTCCAGGAAAGGTGAAGCACCCATGCCCACAATAATCAATCACAAACTCCAGAAGCTGCCCCAAGACTGCATGAGGCTTTGCGGGGGACACCTAGACACAAACCATAACACCAGGGCAGCATGACAAAACACATGGGCACAAGTCTGCAGCTCATAGGAATTGCCTGGTGGCCACCACCCCACACTTAGAGGTCCTGAGAGCTCTGTTGCTGCCCTTTCAGCTGCAGGAGGGGGCAAAGCCAGAAAGGGGGTGCCTTGGGTACTGAACTCAGTACAGCACATCCAGCTAGGAAAGGCAGGATCCCTAGAACTCACTGTCCGGGCCAAGCAGAGAAGAGTCCCATCGTCATTTACAATAATTACACAATGTGTGTGCTGTAGGAAAAGAAAGTGGAAGACCTGGAGGTGAAAAGGAACTGTCTCTAAACCTATGTTAAAGCTCTGTCTTTAAAGGCTGGGAGAATCTTTTGCTGTTTTGTTTTCCACTGGCGACCTCCTAAAAGTGAGTGCCAGTGAAGTACATAAAAGTCACACAGGGTCCAGAGATGCTCTCTTTTCTGCCCAGAGGCAGGGTTGCTCAGACTGCCTGGGTGCCCAGGAACTGCCCAGCTCAGCCCACAGCCAAGGCAGAGCAGCTGGCAGGCAGTGTGGGCTGAGAGCGGTGACAAGTCTGGGTGGCTGCAGCCAGGGCGCAGGCTGATGGCAGGCAAGACCAACTCCTCACTACCAGGGCAAAAGCCTGTGCAAGCTCCCCTCCAGGCACCACCCTAGGAACTCTCCGGATGGTGACATATCAAGGCCATCTTGGCTGATTCTTTCCCTTCAGTGGCTCCCAGACAGTTGTCCCATTTTCTCCGGAACCTTGCAAGTTCAGCATTTGTGGTTTGAATCACAGCTTGGGCTTGCATGAGTATCTGTCTTAAAATAAGAGGAAGAAAGGTTCAATTGTATATTACCCTTCCAAGCAGCCTTGATTTTTTAAAAACTGAAACATGAATGCTGACTGGAGATTTCCTGGTGTTGGAAGAAAATTTTATTGCTAAAAAGTTAAGTTGCTTCATACTTCATTTTTTTTTAAAGTTTTCCTTAATCACACAGTTTGAGCAAGACAGGGTCCATAATACTACAAATATCTCCATTCCCATGATAGAACAACACTCTCTAACCCTAGGTAAAGTACAACCAACTGGAATGAAACAATAGGACCCGTTAAATGTAGATGTTGTCTGTGTTAACCAGTAGTCTAAGTTTCAAGCCATTGTTCAACAAACAAGAAGGAATTAAACAAAAGAAAAGGGGAAATGTGGAGTCTGTAGCTATGGGACAAGCCCGCTGCTCTAAGAATTGTCTCTTAACACCATGCTGGTCCAAACAGTTTTAGAGAGAGTTCTCAAGAAACCGAACATGGCTTTGCTGTTTAAACTGTGTTGTAGGATGGAACACATGGAAGACTTCTAATTCTTTCATTGAGCTGCCAGAAAAATAGATGTTCAGGTACAGCCAGTGAAGGTCAAGGAAACAGGGAACAGTGTCATGAGGTCACATGAAGAAAGCATCCCAGGAAAAGTCAAAGAGTGAAAGCTAAAGTAAAAATCAGAAAGTTACATTGGGTAGGCAATGTAAAGGTCACTCTTGGCCTTGGCATGCACTGACCAGGGAAGGCTGAGGGAACCATGCAAAGTGAAAGAGGAAAGATCATGACACAGGAAAGCTCCAGAAGCCTCCTAAAGAGGAGCTAAGAGGAGGTAGTAGCTCCAGGATGTTATAGAGAAAAAAAAGAAAATTATTAGTGGGGCATTCTAAATCTTATTTGGATGTGAAAATGGTCCAGAAGTGGGAGCCAAACAGATGTGAAGATTATTGTTTGCATAGAGATGTGATGGTAAAGAAATACTACTTGTGGGCCTGGCAGGATGGCTCAGTGGTCTAAAGCGCCTGCTTAGGAAAGCTTAGGGGCTGCAGGGACGCGGTTCGATCTCCAGCACCACGTGCTGCACCAGCCCTGCCCTCAGGGCAGGCTAAGCCGGCCATAAAAATAAATAAACAAACAAGAAATACTACTTGTAATAGAAAAATATAGGAAACAATCACAAAATCTAGTAAGAGCATGGGCTAAGTAGACCAGAATCTCATGTGGTCGTTAAAAGTGATGTTTTACACATTATTTAATGTTAAAAACTGACTGTATTTCCCTAAGATGGAGAACAAAGCAAGGATTTCTGCTCTTGCCCTCCTCTTCAACAGACAAGTACTAGCTAAGGTGATAAGGCAATAAAAGGATGTTCAGATTGGAAAAGAAGAAATGCACTGTCTTTACTGTCTGATGA
Organism: Myocastor coypus; assembly: GCA_004027025.1. Lineage (NCBI taxonomy): Eukaryota > Metazoa > Chordata > Mammalia > Rodentia > Myocastoridae > Myocastor > Myocastor coypus. The sequence goes on from PVJA010004545.1 coordinate 20,538, forward strand.
CTTGATGTGCAAAATATGCAGAGATCTCTAAGACAAAAAAAAATGGCTCTCTTAGAACTAACAGATTTAGCAAAGCCACACAATACAAAGTCTGCATGCAAAATATCAGTTGTATTTCTAAAAATCACCAATGGAAAGTTGGAAACTGGAGCTAAAAATACAACACTGCATATATATATATATATATATATATATATATATATATATATATGTATTTTTTTTTTGAAAACAGAAGGATTTCTACCCAAATCCTAGCACAATTCTTTGTAAGCACAGATGAGTGAAATCTAAAATTTAGATGGAAAAATCAAAGAACCTAAATGATTCAGTTTGAGAACTAGTCAAACAGGAAGAATTGCATGTATGATTTTAAGGATCACTACTGTCACAGTTGTGAAAAAGTATGATATCGACAGAGTTATAGAGACATAAATCAATGAAACAGAATGGATGGTTCAGAAATAGCCCCAGTCACAAGGGCCAATTGATTTTTGACAAAGCTGCAACACAGTTCAAAAAGGGACAATCATTTCAACAAGTGGTGTTTAAACAATTGAACATAAACTTCAACCTATACATTACATATTATGCAAAAAGTAACTAAAACTGGGTTATAAACCTAAGGATGAAATATAAAACTTTCAGAGGAGAACATTACAAAAAGTCTTTGTGAACTGTGGCTAGACACAGAATTTGTGGATCTGACATCAAAAAACAAAACCACAGAAAAAAGTACTGATCCATTGGACCTCATCAAAATTAAAACTATTTAGTGAGGCTCTGTGAAAAGAATAGGATGAGCAACAGATTAGGAAAAGATATCTTTTGAAAATAATATCTGGCAAAGGACTTATATGCAGAATACGTACAGAACTCTTTAAATTATACACTAAGAAATAAACATTCCAATTAGAAAATGATCAAAAAATTAAACAAATCCTTCACTAAAGGCATATGGATGGAAAAGAAAATCTCATGAGATGTTCATCGTCCAAAGTTGTCCTCAATAGAAATACCTCTATGCTAGATCAAAAAAGACAATAAAATTATAGCAAATTTACTGGAACACTCACCATTAGAACCCTGAGTTGCCATGGAAGATGACCTCTATACTGTGGGCAAGTCCAAGCCTCAGTGGACATCTCAAGCCAGCCAGCATCACCATCAGTTACAAGATAAGACACCTGAACAAGGTAATACCTGGATAGTCCTAGTCCCCAGCCACTGTCCCCCTCCCAGTTTATCCAGGGTCCTACCTGAGGTGCCACATACCTTAAACCAGACTCAAGTTTTTTCCATCAACCCCTGTTTAAATTCATAACCCGCAAAGTCTGTGGGCAGAATGAAATAGCTGCTTTAAGATGTGTATTCCTTAGCAGGAGTAACACAAAAACATGAACATTCTTTGTTCCCTCCAAAAAACACGCTGAGTGGACCAATGAGTGTGTTGACTAGACACCTATGACTCGAGATAAAGCTGCTCTGTACTATGTTCACTTTCATTTCTTTCTACCAACCAAGTCATGTGCTTATAAAGAGGTATTGTGTTGCCCCCCCATGGCTGTCCATGCCAGTTTTATTTATCATTATAATTACAAGATGAATTTTAAAAGTATAACCCAAGGAAATATTGGCATAAAAATAAAATAAGTTGTGGTTGTCATTATTATTAAGAAAAAAAGAATAAATGCTTTGGAAAGTCTCAACAACGATATAATAGTATGTTTTCTATTACAGTAACAAAATACTTGAGGCTAGATAGTTTATAGAGAATAGAAGATTATTTATTTAGAATAGAATAGAAGCTTATGATCCTTAGGGGCTGGGAATTCCAAGAGTAAGGAGCTGTCATCTACTTTGACATCAGGCAAGGGACATCTTGCTATATAACATGACAGAGAGCATCAAAAGCCTGAGTTTATTTGCAGTGAAGCAAATAAGCCCTCAACAACCCCCTAACCCATTAATCCACAAATAGCTTCAACCAATCAAGAGAACAGAGCCCTCAGGACCTAACCACCTCCCAAAAGTCTCCCTTCCAAACATCATGACTTTGGGGACTTTGTTTGCAACACATGAATTCCAGAAGTCATATGTGAACTATAGAAAAGGGCAACTAAATAAAAGATATTATCACAGAAGCAAGTATGGACAAGATAATTGTAAAACAATACAGAAGAAATTCTTGAAAACCCCAAAGGATTCTGTGTTCCGATTGCATAATGTATCACATTATCATTCCACTTTAAAGAACCCAAACCTATAGCTGCTGCATTCCATGGGTGTGCTTTATGTAAGAAGGACAAGCTGTGATTCCAATCAGTGAACCCATACTGAAAGGAAAGGACTTGGCCTTACATCAAAAGATCAGCATGAGAATATACTCTTGTATGTTTTAAGTTAAAATAAAATGTTTAATACAGCAACCCTTTGACCCAGTAAATCCACTCCCAAGAATAAATGTAAGAGAACTGAAAACATATGTCCACAAAAAATACTTAAGCAAAAATGCTCCCAGAAGCATTCCTCATAATATCCCACACTGGAAAATCAAATATCCATCAACAGGAGAATGGATAAACAAATTGTGATATGTCCCTATGTGAAATAATACTATTTAGAAATAGGACTGATTACTACAACCTAGATAAATCTCACAGACATGGTGCTGATTTTTAAAAAGCCAGACACAAAAAAAAGCCAGCAGTATATGATTTCTGTTATATTAAAGTCCAGTTCAGGTAAAATTAATCTATAGCTGGACAGCTATAGAAACTTTTGGGTGTAATAGAAATGTTTGGTATCATGATAGGCTGTGCCTATTTATTACGATTATACTTTTGAGGTTTTGTGTTTAAGGATTTGTAAAATTTACCTAATGAAAATAGAATGTGAGAGCTCTAGTGGGGGAAGGGGAGAAGATGGAGTTGAAGATAACCAAGAAGGGCAGGATGCTGGTGACTGCTAAAATAGGGTGATGGGTACCTGAGGTTACATTAGACCATTCTAATAACTTTGTCTGTTTTTGAGATTTTTCACAATAATTTCTGAGGTGTTTAACTTTGCACAGGTTTGAGCACTGTGTTATTGCCAGTCATCCCCAGCTTTGATCAGTCTTTGTGACAAACTGACTAGCTCCCCGCTCCAGCTGAGGTCCTTGCCAGACAGGTGCCCATGTGCTGCCCTCCAAAGTTCTGAACTGTGCCTATGGATTACACGAGCTTTTAAAGCCACAGGCACCACGGCTCTATGTCAAACATTCTAACCCTTACAAATATGTGTTTTACCATTACTGCCTCATTAACTGGAAGGCAGGGAGATAGGAAAACCTTAAAAAGTTGGTTATCAGAGAAAGCTGCAGTCAAATATCAGGTCTGGGATTTTTAATCTTCCTAAAGTTTAATATGCTCAAGCTTCCATACATATACTTATCACAAAAGGAGGGGAAATATTATGCAAATATTGTTTCTGGATCTATTAGTCCCTTTCTTTTTTTAATTAATTAGCTTTTTATTTTAATTTTTTATTTTTAAATTTTTTTCTTGTTTCAGAACTTTTGTTTGTTTGTTTGTTTGTTTGTTTGTTTGTTTTTATGGCCTGCTCAGCCTGCCCTGAGGGCAGGGCTGGCGCAGCATGTGGTGCCGGGGTTCGAACCGCGGTCCCTGCAGCCGCCCAAGCTTTCCTAAGCAGGCTCTTTAGACCACTGTGCTATCCTGTCGGGCCCCATAGCTTTTTATTTTATTAATTTCAACAAGAAGGAAATAACGAGACAGTTTCAATATAGCCCCTTTCATAGAAGCCTACTACTGCATTTCTACAGGATTAGGACAAACAATCCAACAGTGTCTCTCAGGAACCACTAGAGGGCAGTAGCGAGTCAAGCTCACACGCCCTGACCCAATCCCCACCTGATCAGTAGGGTGGCTAAACTACTGTATGTTGTATTATTTGGCCTCAGAACTGGATGAAGCTGGTTAATTATCATGCTCGGACCAAGCACTAGTGTCAGGAGTATTTGAAATGGAGTTCTGTTTCCCTCCCCAAAGACAGAATAGGAAGAAGATGACAGCCCAGGGACCTGCCCCATTTTCCTGCTCCTGGTGCTGCCCAGAGACCTGTCAGATCTGGCACCTTAGGAGGTCACACTGATGGGAGACCAGAAGGATGCAGAACCTACAGTTACAATGACCAGCTTTGGATGATATTCCCTGGGACCCCAAGACCTCCACAGGTAAGAGACTTAGGAAGGAACAAGAGCCTAGTACTCTTCCACAAGAACACAAGTGAAATATGGCAGAGCTGCTGCTCCTGAATGCTTTCAGACCATGATAAATTTGGAAAGCAGTCAGCGTTGAAATCCAGGCATGTAAGCCTGTCTTCAAAAGTCTGATTCCTCCCCTAGTCTCTATGTAACAGGGAAATGAGAACAGAGTTGTGCCCGCCATCCTTCCATCACTGCGGTAAGACACCTCAGACTGTCGACTTGTAAGGAGGAAAGACTAGTTTTATCTCACCATTCTAGAGGTCTTTGATGATCAACTGGCCGCATTGCTTTGGGCTTGTGTGGAGCTATATGTCACTGTGGGAGCACATGGTAATAGAGAGGAAGCTGCCCACCTCATGGCGTCCAGGAAGCCAAGAGAGATGGGGGAGGGACCAGCATTCCCTGATCCCCATCAAGGAATGGGACACGTTCCCAGGGAAGAGATTTCCCCCCTCTAGTCCTTACCTCTTAAATGCTCCATAGGCTGAGGACCGAGCCTTTAACATATTCTGGCAACAGTTATCCAAAACAGCTGAGGTATACTGTTCTGATGAAATGGCCTTAACCAGGCTAGTAGGGCTCCAGTGTAGTGTTTCAGCCAATGTATGCAGGCAAGTGATGGCCCAAAAGCCCCAGATTTTCTTCTTGGTCAGGTAAATCTGCACAAGTTACTTAATGTTTTTGTGCCTTGGTTTCCTCATATGTCAAATGAAGGCAATAATAACTGTACCTACTCTGAAGTTAGCATGAAGCTTTGATAATTCTGACTATGACTCATGTACAACAAATGCTGGCTATCATTTCATGCTAGAGCTGCCAGGGATAAAGATCTTAAAGTGTAGAACTTTCATACCCCTATTCCATAAGTCAATCCTTTACTATGAAGAAATTCTCTTAAGACTTTTAAGAAGTTTGTTTGACAACCATTCACATCAACTGAAGATTAATATATTGGAAACACTCCTGCCACACAGCTCAAAATTATCTCTGAATATCTGCCCCAGGCTGTCTACACTAAAGTACATTGCTTTTTTTCTTTTTTTTTAACCTAAGCTAGCTAAAGACAGGGAAGCTCTTCCTCAAAGGCAAACTGACCAATGTTTGATCCACAGGTTTTCAGAAGCACAATGTCTAAACTTATATAGTTGCTTTGTGGCTGGTTGTGTTCACATTTTTTGGCTGTTTTGACAAAATACCCAAGAATAACAAGTTGAAAAAGGAAGAAAAGATTCATTTTGACTCACAGTGTCAGAAGTTTCAGCCCATGGTCATTTGGTTCTGTTGGTTCAAGGCCTGCTTGACAAGAAACATCATAGCAGGAGGGTGTGACCACCTCGAGGAAGCCAGAGAGGAAGGGACTGGGACAAAATATACACCTCAGAGCCACACCCCTCGTGACCTGCTTCATCCAATGAGGTCCCTCTGCCTAATGACCCTACTGAGCTATGAGCTGATCCACCAATGAAGTTAGAACCTTCATAATCGAACTACTTCCCAAAACACCCAACTCTAAATACTGCACATGAGGGCCAGCGAGATAGCTCAGCAGACTAGGTGCTTGCTTAGGCAAGCACAGAGGCTTGGGCACGCTGAGCCTTTGGTGGAGTCCAGCGTAGTGGTGCACGCCTGTAATCCCAGCACTAGGGTGGCTGAAAACAGGAGGATCACTACAAGTCTGAGCTGTTCAGTGAGACCCTGAACACACACACACACACACACACACACACACACACACCCAAAAAAAAAAAAAAAAAAATTCCGCTGCACTGAGACCAAGCCCCCAAACACATGAGCCCTGGAGAGGCCTGACCCATTCAAACCATAACACTGTTGAAAGGCCAAATAATTCATCACAACTGATAATATGCTAAAATAAACACCTATATTGGGGTCAACAAGATGGTTCAGTGTGATCTAAGGCGCCTGCTTAGGAAAGCTTAGGCAACCACAGGGACCATGGTTCAATCCCTGGCACCACATGCTGTGCCAGCCCCACCCCCAGGGCAGGCTGAGCCAGCCATAATAAAAAAATAAAATAAACACCTATACTAAAGTCAACTGATGTGGCACAACGTATCTTCGAAAGATGGCCAGGGCAGTACCTCCTGTTCCATTTTTTTCCCCATTTCATTTCTTACATACCTGTCCCCCACTAAGAAATAGGTTTTGTGTCCCCTTCTGGAAGGGCTTGGGCAAGATGTGATATGACTTGCATACAAGATGGAGCAGCCCCTCCTGGCTTTCCCTGGGACGCCAGTGCCCAGAACTATGTTCCTTTGCTGAGCTAACTCACTCCCTTTTCTCTCTTTCTCTCTGTCCTTCGCTTCTTTAGCTTCTTTCCTGAGTTGTCCTACTCAACTCTCTTCTGCAGCTAAATTGTCCTAAATTCCAGGAGCAATGGGCTTGATGGATAAACAAAGAATCAAAATTACCCTTAAATAACAGGGGGTCTCACAGACAGATCACCCTATGGGGAGCATGTGCCCCTTGGTGGGAGCAGCTACCCCGGGAGGGAAACTGAGGCTGCACCTTGAAGCAGGAGCAGTCATGTCAGGATGGGACTGAGCTGCCCTCTGAAGCTATGACCGCTTCCGGGAGCTTCCCAGAACCAGTCCTAAAATAATGATCAAGCAGACCACAGCCTGGATTACCTGCTCTCCCAGTTGTGCAAACCCCCAACCCTTCCCTTGTTCCCTTCTCTATAAAGATGGCCAGCAATCCCATCAGCCCCCCAAAGCCAGCTCTTAGGTCACCAGTCCTTTTTCTGTTCTTCCCAGAGTGCACACAGATTAAAGCTCCTTCCCCACCTTACCGCTGTTGTCTCTGGCATCTCAGTACCATTACTTGAGCCTAGTCTGTTGGGATCCATGAAGCCAAGGCATTTGTCCCAAGACTCCAGTAAGAGGTTCTCCATCCAACAGCCCCCACTGAGTCCAGCCAACAACGCCCTTAGTCATGAGACACAGAAGTATATAGTCCAGAAGATCCTGGGCCCAGAGCAGAGCACATTGCCCATGTGCCCAAGTCCTCCAAGAGATCAACTCCTGCATCAAAGCAATTGTGTCTGTGCTATTTTTAAGTAACCTATTATTTCACTTTAACAAACACAGTCTTACATAGAAAGAACCCCAAGTAAACATCAAATAAATCTGGTGCTAGATTCGTTGTAGTGTTAAGAGGAGGGAAGAAGCTGTCCTGCTCCAGCTACTTCCCTACTCTATTCCCATCCAGTTTCCCAAGTCTCCAAAGAACCCTGTTTGAGACTGTGTGCATGCTCTAGGACAGTGGTGGCAAACTTACAGCACACGTACCCTGGCTGGTGCACGGAGCCCTCTCCGTTGGCACACAAGCTGAGTCACCCCAGCACATAACAGCTGTTGTTTCTAAACTGAAACCTCAGTATTCAGATCTCATTGATGTGTTGGCCCTTCACCATAAGCAAAAGGTTCACTATCACTGCTCTAGGAGTAGAACAGGTAGCACAGTTGGGGCTAGGAGACCACTCCCCATTTTTCCATCTGATAATACCTGAGAGCCAATCCTGCTTTTTTTTTTTTTTTTTTAAATTGTCCTATGAAAAGCAGAAGTTAGAAAACAAACACTCACTCGGGCAATCTCCAAAGCTTCAACCCAGAGCATAGAGGTGTTCCATCTGGGGGCCAGGCCCTCAGCAACCTTTTCCCCACTTGAGTTTCATGAAAGGTTCACACATAAAGACACACACCGTATATGTGATGAAAACAGTGAAAATTCTGGGACAGTCGGGTACACTAAGGAGCCCCTGAGATGACTCAGCATCCTGTCAGTCATTTGCGTCCATCACTGTAGAGCAATAGAGTGGGAAGCACCCAAGGCTGCGTGCACACCTTTTAAATATGGAAATCTGGTTTATTTTCACTCTTCTTACCTTCGCCCCTCACTTGCTGGCACCATTTTTCCCATTCATGCCACCGTTTTGTTTCTATCAACACAAACCTAAGCGCCCCTTCTAACCTTAATAACTGTAGCTTGTTTTTCTTGTGTCACCAATGTACACTTGCAGGTCTTTGCTCACCATCAAAGGAGCTAGAATCGCTTTTTTGGATCCATCATTCGTGGTATCAGGACTATAAAAGCCTCACTGATGTTTAGCTGCCTCAGATAGTCTCCTGAGTTTTTACCTTTACCTCCTGAGTCATGTCACTATGACAGCAACGTACGAGGTGTAACTGCTCTCAAGACTCCAGGAATCAGGGCTGGAAGTGTGCTTGTCACATTTATTTAATAAGCTCCCTAGAGAAATCCTTCTAGGATTTCCCACAGACACTCTCCTCTCCTCACATGTGGAACCCTAAAACCCACGGCATGATGTATGATTGCACACCACAGCTTCCCCAAAAATCTCCGGACTGGAATAAAGGCACAAAAAAAATGTTCACTGTAAATCCTGTGTCTGTGACATTGGCCACCTCCAGCTTCAGCGAGATGAAGGGTTCAGTCAACTCCTCTGGCCCTCGTCAGCCCACGAGGAAGACCAGGAAGACAGACGACACCGGCCTCCAGTGTGCCGCCCACATCAGGTGACCTTGAGGGTCCGTCTTTCATCATCTGAGTAAGACATCAGGAGGATGTTTTGGAAGGCCTGGCTGTAGAAGATCCAAGATGGGATCAGGTTCAGAAACTGTCCCTTTAACAAAAGAAAAGTTGAGTGAGGAAATTGTAACCAAACAGCTCAGCTTACATTCACAGTCTTTAAGAATTATTAATTAATGAAGTCTCCAAATTATTAAGTGTGCAACTGCTGAAGCTGAAGGATGTTGTGACCCTATCTCAGCTGACAAGGCTTTCTCAGCACCAGCACAACCCCTTTAACCTCCCCACGGTCACCCTGGCAGGATCACCTCTAAAGAAATTTGTAAGAAAGCTCCGTCTGTGCTATCTGCTCCCACTGTCTCTTTCTCTTACTGAACATCTGCATTGCCTGCTGCTCCACTTCCCAGCTATCTTCATGCTCATTCTGCCAAGGTTCTGTTCAGGTAAGATTCTAGGTCAGAATCAGAAAGACTTCCCATCCCCTGGTGCAGTGAGGCATGGTGGGTCTAAGCCACTTAAGTGAATGCATGAATGAGCTAACAAATGACAGTCACGCACAGGAGGATGGGAAATGCCAACATGGAAGATTCACTCTCACCAGAAAGGGAAGCCTTAAATTCAGATCTGAAGTTCTAATAAAATGTATCTCAAGTTAGGTATGGTGGCACACACCTGTAATCCCAGCACTTGGAAGGCTGAGGCAGGAGGATTGGTGCAAGTTCGAGACCAGCCTGGGCTACAAAAGGGAGCTCAAAGCCAGCCTGAACTGCATAGCGAGACCCTCTCTCAAAAAGACAAAACAAACAAACAAACATAAAAGAAATGTATCTCAGGCTGTAGGTCCAGACCTGGTGTTCTTTTTTTTTGTCTTTTTTGAGACAGGGTCTCACTGTACAGTTCAGGCTGGCCTTGAGCTCAGTTTTGTAGCCCAGGCTGGTCTCGAACTCTCACAGATCCTCCTGCCTCAGCCTCCCGAGTGCTGGGATTACAGGCATGCGCCACCATGCCCGGCTCAAGACCTGGTGTTCTAAAAGAGTCCGAGACCACAAAAACCATCATTTCGTCCACACTATGCTCTGGTTAATCCAACGCAGGTCTACCTGCTCTCTGTAGAACCAGGTTTTGGCCAGAAGATTTGAGTTTCTCAGGGAGCTAGTCCTATTTCTTCAGGTAGCTCCAATCCTCTGAGATACTCTAACGCAAGAGACCAAAGATTGCTTCTGGGAACCATAGTTAAACGCTTCTCCTACTAGCTATGTCAGTGAATCAACACAAATTCTTCCTCTAGAATTTTCTCCCAAGTAGACTTTTTTTTTTAATTTCACAGTAAAATTAAGATTTTTTATTAGCTTTAGTCTTTAACTAAATATTTTAGCTTAATGAGATCAACCATAAAATGTCAATGTGAATACAAATATAAACATGAATATGAATGTAAATTCTAGCCCCTTTTAAAATGCCATAAAGAGAATCCTTCTTTCCACCTCCCGTGTCTAACTCCATCAGAGTCGAGTCTTGCAGAAGGAATCAGGATGGCTGTGGCATCAGATGGAAGAATGATAGATTGAAAGCCCAGCTTTACCACTGCCAGATGTGTGGCCTTCATTTGGCTGACTCAGCCCTGAGCTCCAACTTTCTTGATTGTAAAGCAAACCTATAAAACCTAACCTTGAGCTATTTTTAGAATGGTTAAACAAGGAAGCATATGCAAAGCCTCCACGCACAATGTGGTCTCCTTAGTCAGAAGCTGAATTCTTCCTCACTCCTACCCCCACACTTCCTTTGGACAGAGAGCACAACATATTATCTTGCCCCTTTGGAACCGAAAGGATGGTGTCAACCAGTTGATTTTATGTGTTTACCAATCTCCATGGGTGCAATGATCTTTCTAAATCCTATCAAGTTCCAAATTGGTTTTAGTGATTAACTAATTTTCCTTTCTATCCTACTTCACCGTACACAAAAACGTTTTGTCTTAGCCTGTTTTTAGCAGGTGTTTAACTGAAGCAATTAGAATTTGTTACCTAAAAGAATCAGAGAGAAGTGAAAAAGACATTCAGCTTTTGACATGGTAGAATTAAATCATGGAGCAAAACAAAGCAATAAACGGGCAAGCCAGGCTATTGTCTCAAGAGCACATTTTCCAGATGTGACAGATTCCATTTAGGACCTCAGCATTCTAGAGGACCAGGTCAGAGAGTTCTTAGGAGGTAGAGATAGCCACCCACAGGACGTAGTTAGCCTTAGAGAGGGAAAGATGGAGACCCTGTGCACAGAAAGTTTCTACTCTTTTTGCATGGGAGAAGGTGGGGTGTGGAAGGGGAAAAAGGAAAAAGTTGTTAGGGGGTGTCATCTGCTATGAGTGACCTTGGACTTATCCTTGGGGTGGGTAGGCCTCCGTTGGCAATAGGGAATCATGATGAGTACATATGTGTGACCCTGAAGGCTAAGGAAAGGGTACACTCCCTCCCCTTCCCCTGGGGCACAACCACAGAAAGTTATCCAGCCTGGTCACACAGGTACGGAGGTGTGTTTTCCCCAGCTTCTCTCAGGTCCACACCAGCAACCATGGTGAAATGAGAGCCAGAGGGCCTCAGTGAACCACAGCTACAAGTGCGCAGCAGACCTGGCCAGAGGATGTCATAGAAACTTGGGGGTCTACAGTTCTCAGGAACCAGGGAGGCCCTGGCCTGGGAGTCTTCTGGGGAAGCGAAAGGGCAGGTCAGCACCCTGATCACCCACCAGCGTGCATCCCGGTGAGGCAAATAGCCACCTGATGGATGAAGGAAGGACAGCAGAGGACACACACATTAGGATTAGCATAAATGATGGCAGGGACTCTATCCACCCAGTCATCAGAAGGAGGAGGGAAACTCCTGGGTACTCTGGATATTTTGTCCACATGACAAAAACAATGCGCTTCCTAGAGTTGGCCACTGCTCACTCTACTGGTTTTCTCACAGAAAACAGAGATCTGGTGAAAGGCCAGATATGAGAGGAAAACCAAGGATCTTATGCTCCTTCCGTATGTCTGCTTTGTAGTGTGCATGGAGTGGGCAGCACTGTGTTTTGGTGAGGTTCCACAGGAAAAATAACAAGCGATTGTCATAAGAAAGCCCAGTGTCTCTTCTCAAAATCTTGGCAAGTCCCAGGGAATGAGAGAATTAACTGATTCAAGAAATGGATCCTGCCAGCATGCTCCTGGGAGCCACTTTTCGACCTAAAGGAAGAAGAGGAGAGCCAAGGAGTACATGGGTGTCTGTGGGCCGAGTACTCTGTCCTCCAGCTTAGCCACAAATTCCTTTTCACTGGCTATCTTACGCTTGTGTAGCACACCCTTGGACTTCACATCTTTTCTGTGAGAGAATGCTACTGAGTGTCCCCAAAATAAGAAAGAGCTAGCAACCCTGCCACGGGCTGCTACCCACCCTCTCCACTCTCTGCAAAAAAAAAAAAAAAGATGTTATGATTACCAGGACTTCATGGGCAAGGGAACCACAGGCTTCATCTCCAGCCATGACATAATTCAGTGATTCTTTAACAAATCCATCAGCACTTTTGGTCATCATGCTGACATCTGGATTATTTGTCATTGTGGTTGAAACAGCAAATGGTGTTAGTACCTACAATGTAAAACACAGCCCATTACACAGAAGAGATCTGTCCCAGGGGAGACACTGAAAAATTGGCAGCCTTTTTATCATCCTTCTATCCACCTACATTTTCCTTCCTGTAAAAATGTGAGGAATCCTTGTTGCCTGAAATATAATGGAGGTGAGGATCAGAAAGTTTGATTTTCCAAGATGAAGCGTTAACTATACAGAATCAGAGACTCTGACACCCTGCCCAGCACACAGGTGACTGGCGTGAGCTCTACCAGGAAATACAAAGAGAGGACAGTCAATTAGCAATGAAGTTCAGACAAACTACCAAAGGAGCATAATTAATTACATCCCCAGTATTTCAAGGGATACACTTCTGCTAAAAACTATCCATATTTGTCTGAAATTCAAATTTAACTGGATGCTCTACACTCAATCCTATCTTAGAAGATTGCTTCTAATTCATATATCCAAAAATGGAGCAATGATCCCATGCCTCCTGCCAGTCCCAAGGAGCATGTCTTGGCAGGACCAGTCCAGCAATACAGGAAAATTAACTGTGGTACAGTAACACAGCAGTTGCCCTCACTTCCTACCTGGGTTACTTTCTGTCATGGCTAAGTTAAAATACTCCACACCCAAGGTTAAAATGTGGAAAGATCTATTTGGTTCACAGTTTGTAGAGGTTTCAGTCCATAATAGGTTGATTTCTAGACAGAGTAGCATGGCAGACAAGCATCACAGAGGCAGGAGGAAGGTAGCCAAGCAAGAAGGGAGCAGACAAGCCTTATTCCATTCTTTATTTTGAGGACAGAACCTGGGATTAGAAGGTGCCAAACCAGTCAGTAGACTGATTTAGTTAGCACTCACCCTTAGTCCTAGCACCCCTAACCCTATCAGAGTACCATGAAGCAGCCACACACTTTAGTTGAGCCACCTCTACACAAGTCTCAAGCTTTTGGGGACATCTAGACACAAGCCATAACACTTACTACGTGGCTGAGAAAATGATGGCTTCTCCTTACCTTACCATTCCTTACCATTCATGCACACTTGGTTATTTACCACGCTGGTAGATTATCGTAGCAGCCCCCTAAGATACTCTCACCTGGACATTTTCATTGAAAATCATCTTGCTCAGCAGTAACTTTAAAGATACACTTTTGCATGTGTCTTTTTAATTTCTGATAGCAGGCCACAAAACTTCTTCCCAGACAACAAAAACAAAGCAACACAACGCAACTCTTCTGTATAATGTTAATTCTGGATTCCAGAAGCTGTGGAGCTCTTTGTGGTACATATAAATCACTGAGCTCAGGAGTCACTCACTCTTCAACCTACGGAAGGCAGTGGTGACAACCCAGGTCTGTTCGGGTGGGGCCAGGTGATCTCCATACAGAGCATCCCTTCTCTCACTGGCCAAGAACCACAGCGTAGAGGTCACAGTGCCACAGCCCTCTAGAGGAAACCCCTCTGCTCCCCTGGTTCCAACACAGACAAAGTGCCCAGTTGGGTTTTTTGTTTGTTTGTTTGTTTGTTTGTTTGTGATTGTTGTTGTTCTTTTCCTACAATTCCTCCTGCACAAGCCCATCTTTTTTATGTAGGTCAGAGAGAAAAAGATGGCCAGACAAATCCCAATTTCTGTCTTAGGCCACCATTGAGTAGCAAGAGGGTCTGTGGCATTTCACATCCACATATCTACCTCTTTCCTCTCTCAGAACTGGGGTACAAGTCAGGGCAGCAGAAACAATATGATTATGGTGACTGCAGCTTCCAGGGCAGCATCTCACGAACCCACAGGTCACCACCAGCTTGTCTTTCTGTTGGATCCACACACACAACAAGTCTGCAGGAGGCAGTGGCACAGGTCCACATCTATCCCAAGTTCCCACCCCCAAGGACCTGAAGCTGTGTATCTCACCTGGATAATGATGCCTTTTTCTCTGTATTCTGCTTGAAGTGCCTTGGAAAATGTGCGCACAAACACCTAGAGTAAGACAGAAAAATAGCTCAGATCTTAGAGCAGTGTGTTGCAACCCCGGTGGGGGTCGAACGACCAAACAGAGGGGTCACCTAAAGCCATCGGAAAATCATAACTGTAGACAAATGACAGTTTCGAAGTAGCCACCAAAATTATTTTTTGGTTTGGGGTCGCCGCAACATGAGGAACTGTATTGTGGGGTCACAGCATTAGAAAGGTTGAGAACCACTGTCTTATAGCAATCTGGCTCACAGTTTAAAGGATACCACAGAGATGTGGTTGACTTGGAGGACACATGGGTCAGAGAACATAATTTCAGTTATGCAGGAGGGAGATGTTCCGGAGTTCACTGTGGTCCAAAGGAAAATGCTGCTCAGAGGAAACAAGAGAAAGATTGAAAAAACTCAATGATTTATTGCTCACCTTGGAAGCTGAGTACAAAGAGTACAGAGGCCAAGGACGGAGGGCTGCCCCTGAGGAGATGTTCAAGATGAGACCTTTTCCCCTAAAAAGCAAAGAAACAAAGATTCCATTGCTTTACTGCCTGATTCCACCTTGGGCAGAAAGCCACCAGAGGGACTTGTGTATGCTCTTACACTCTGATCTCTCTAGGCACTCATGGTGCTAAGTGCTCTGTGCCCATGAACTGTGATGGAAGCACCCCGAAGTCCTCCAGGAGCACACCTCATAGTGACATAGTTGGCAGGCATGTGACATTAAGGGCTTGTTACTGGGAATGGAGGCTCTGCTAGGACAAAATTCTTCCCACCAGAGCACAGATCCTACTAGAACAAAAGTCTTGCTGCCAAAATACAGAAGGCCAACTCAGCTCAGGCAAGATTTCAAGGGCGAGGGGGGGGTCCTCCTGTTTTAAACAAGCTACAGGTCTCTCAGGACACACAAAGATACCCACAGGTGGACAGATGTCCCCATCTTAGGTGGACTTTGATGGCCCATTGGTTGTTCAAACAGCCAAGTCCCCGGGGGCCTTCCTTGTCTTTTTGAAATGTAGTAGCTTCAATCTTTCCCAGTTAGATGTTTGAAGGGAAGGGGAGGGATGAGGAGCTGCAAATGCAAAGCTAAGCTAAGCCCTTTATTACTCTAGAGAAGCTAGAGCTATCAGCCATTTGCTTCTCATGACAACCACCTGACTCCCACACTGGGCTTGTAATGAGGTGGTACACAAAAACATGAAATAAATGAAGAACCTGATCATCTGGGGTGTTCACTGACAAACACTGAAATTCATAACTAAGATATGATCTTTGTCTCTGGCCAACTTGCTTCTTTTATTCTTATGAGTTAATGTTCTATAAACCAATATGTGCTGAAACTGCTCATTTCTTCTCCCTTCCAGTGTGTGTTACCCTTGACCTTCAAATGCACAAGTTTGTTTGAAGAGCTGGCTGGGTCCAGAACGGTATGTTTACTCACCCTTAAGCTCCGTGCACTTGAGTTCTGGTTGTTATCACCGGTTAAGGGAGCAGCTGGATGGGCCATGTCCCCCAGGAGTCCCCTAGTTAGCTAACTGCCAGAGCAGAAGGCTGTGTTGCACAAGACTTTCAAAGACAGATCTTACCTTAATTCCATGTGTCTCAGAACCAGCTGCGTCATCTGCAAGAGAAGGCCGAAGCTAAGCCCTGGCCCAGAGCATGTGACAGAGAGCACTCTCGGGGAAAGGACACACTGGAGGATGTTGGGGGAAGGGCTGAACCCTCCCAGATGACCTTGAAAGCTGCCAGCACTAGTTAGTGGGCATTCTGGCAACCTGAAAGTGGGGATGGAACCCCAGGAGGTGATCTAAACAAACAGCAAATTATTCAGAGGATTCAAGTTTCTCTCCCCTAGAGTCTCCCTGGCAAATAAGACCATTGGGAAATCATGGGATTTGGCTTAGGACTGGGCAGTGGGAAGAAGAGTGCGATTCCAAGGTACTCTCTACTTTGAACAAGAGGCAAAAGCAGGTTGGCCAGCACATCCCTAATCTACTAGCTGGAACTGGGACCCGCAGAAGACCTAACGAAGAGTCTACGTGCGTCTCGGACTCATCTCTTCACCTCAACAGCAGCAACCTGCAGGGAGGTCTGGGGCACAGCCCTGGAGACAGAACACATCCCTTGGAATTACAACCACGTTGTGATGTCCCCTCCCCTCCAAACCTGCCACCCGTGAGGGTGCTAGTTCTGCGAGCTATTTTATTTGTTCTATTTAGAGAGCTTTGCACCAAGTAATCATGAGGCACATGCTTTGGGAATTGAGAGAGGGCAGTTGCATGGACTGAAATATATCTAACACATACTGCACTGAAGCCAGGCCTTGTCCCAAGAGCAGGCTTGAGGTAAGAAGGTTTCAAAAAGGAAGAAAGAGGACAGCAGACACCCTATGCTCTTTTCCTGTGCTGTCGAGGGACCCTGTGGCAGCTTCTTATAACTCATCGCTATCACTGCTGTCATCCCCAGGCCTGGCTCCATATTCCCCAGAGCATGCTATTTCTGGGTTATTGCATGGGACTCTCTACAGCACCTTGGTTTGCTTCTGAAACCAGGGATTTGGAGGGAAGCAAAAGAAGGATGAGGGAATTGAGTATAGCATCCTGGCCCTACCTCTCCAGCTCCCCTGGGGACCCTGCCTGAGTCCTTTTGAGACATTAGCATGTCCTCAAAGTCTCCCACAGGAGCTCCTGAGCCTTGCAGGGTACCTAGTCCCTTAGAGAGATGAGGCTGGACACATGGTCCCTGTCTCAAAACCTCCATGTTTAGTCTCATCGCACCTTCCAGGTGTCTCAAACTCACTCTCCCTCCCTTCTCTTCCCTTCACAGAGGACTCGACTATTTCCAGATGGCATCTTTTAAGTGATTAAGTGGCACTAGTCATGTTGCCAGCCAGAAAAGTTCATCAGAGCATGGCTTATTTACAAGCTGATCTTTCACTTCTTTTCCTTGTTACTTAGGGAACTCAATATCTATCAACAAACAAAACAATTTTGGGGGCAAATCAAAGCATTTCTCTGCTAAAGGAATCAGAGGGTTGTCAAATCCACTTGGGAAAACCTATTTGATCAAACAGCCAAGACTAAAAGATCAATGTGAAAGATTTTAGTGGTAAGGCTGCAGACAACAGTTGGGCATATAAAACTTTAATGACATCAGCTGGGAGCTTTAAAAAACATAAAAAGAATGTGTTTGCTCAATAATAACTAAGCAGGAAACTATCAAACACCAGCCTGCTAGCAGAAAACAACCAGTGGCAAGGATGATTGTTATCAGCCCAGCTCATCCACCTGAAAATAATGTTTTGTTCTGCACAGCTTGCATGGTCCCTGCTGTCTCTGTTGACAGCAGTCAATCCTCCACTAACAGTCTAGACTATTCAGATGAGTGAAACTGAGTTGCGCTGACTCTCTAACGATGTTTCCAGCTCCCTGGCATCAGGGCTCCCACTTTACTTAGCTCTGCAGCTCCATTGCAGCTCCCAGAATAGTCACAGGACTGCTGTGCATAGCTGTGAATGCTGTAAACTGAGCAAGGTGGTCAGCTGGGGACTGAGTACAGGCAGGAAGCACAGGGCTCACTCAGTAGCTATACACTGTGTTAGAGACGGAGGGCTTGGTGCTCTCCATGGAAGGAGAAATGCCATGTTCACCCAAAAGTAACCTCTACTAACCAAGCCTTCTGGCCCTTGGCTGCCTCCATTCTTAAGCAGCACCATTTTCTAAATTGTCTGTTCAAAATGTGTGCTTTTCCCTATGCATGTGGAGGCCCAGTGGAGGCCAGCCTTGAAGTCACACTGTAAACAACTGTTCAGCTAACCTCAAAGAACCAGAACTCTGAATGTATCTGAGACATCGTTGGGTCCAACACTCATGTAATGACTTCAGAAGTTCAAGGAGGCTAGCTAGCATGCCCAGTGCTGTCCAACTACTGTACTTAGCAACTGAGATGGCATCCAAATGCAATATTCCCCACGGATCTGAAAGAGGCAGACTCTCAGCGGCTGCCCCAAATCAAGGACAATACCAAGTTCTAAGGATCCTATGCTCTTTCCTACTCAGATACACCTATGGTAGATTTTAATGGATATATGCTAATGTTATCTCTTTGTCTGTCTGTCTGTCTGTCTGTCTGACTGTCTGTCTGTCTCTCTCTCTCTCCCATCCCTCTCTTCAAACACAAAATTTCCCATGTAATATTTTGAGACCATCACTGATCACAGGTAATGTTATGGTTTATGTCTAGCTATTCCCCTAAAGACTCATGAGTCAAGGGGCGGGAACTTCTAGAGTTTGACACTTGATTCATGATCCCTGGCATTATGGGTTTTAGTACTGATAGGATTATGTGTCTAAGTACTTCTGGGATTATGGGTGTAGCCTAAGGTGGAGGCTGAGGTGGAGAGCCTGAATGTAATATAAAGAGAGACAGACTTGAGCTGTTGCTGCTGCTCTGTTGCCCTGATTGATTGGCTGCCTCTGCCACCATTTTGTTGTGTTCCGCCACTGTGAACTGGATGCTTTCTGCTCTGTTGCACTCAGCCTTGGGCCACCTTAATATGGACTGAAACCTCCACGAACTGTGAGCTAAATAAACCTTTCCTTCCTTCATTTTGAGTGTCGGGTATTTGTCCCAGCAACAAGTAAAAAGTAACTAAGACAGGTAACCAAAACAGCGTAAAGCCATGGAAAAGTGCTTCAAATAAACAAATACTTTTTAAATAACAAAGGTCTAGAAAGCCTAAGCCATGACTCTTACCATTCTTCCTCACAGAATGAACTTTCATCTATAAACGCTAAAGTGAGAAGAAGGTGTTAAACATTTAAAATTGCCTTGGAATCCTGAGTACATTTGGGCACCATCAGGCCTAAAATGTTCTAACCTGTAACAAGACAGATCATAGAGATAGGATTTAGATAACACAATGAATTCCTTACTGTATTGTGTTGGTGAAAATAGGGTAAATAGTCAAAAAGCCACCACATAGCTTCTCAGTCAAGAGAGGAGCAGTTTCAAAGACTCCACCATGGGACAGGGCAGTTCTCCTGAGTTGACATATTCCAGCAACTATTACATTTTAGTGCATTTAATACACAGATTGGGGACCCAGCAGGATGGCTCAGTGGTCTAAAGCGCCTGCTTGGGAAAGCTTGGGCAGCTTCAGGGACCACGGTTCGATCCCCGGCACCACATGCTGTGCCAGCCCTGCTCTCGGGGCAGGCTGAGCCGGCCATAAAAATGAGTGAATAAACAAACAAAGGTTCTGAAACAAGAAAAAAATAAATAAATAAAATAAAAAATTCTTAAAAAAAATACACAGATTGATCACGTACCTTGATTACTGAGGTGATGTTACAATGTATGAGGCTCTGTAATAGATAATCACAACCAAGAATCAGCCTGCTTGTTAGAGAAATTGTCTTGGGAAATATTAAGTGCTAACAAACCACTAAGTGGGCCAAAGCTTATAACTGGATGGTTCTTTCCCTTATTCACTATAGAGGACCACCTGGATGGTTTTCCTTGAAAGAAAAGCACTTATCTCCATTTTTGCTAAACCTGGCCTTATATCTATTTCCTTATTGATATGTACAGAACTGGATAGGACTTCCCCTTATCCCTTCAATTAGCTTTAATCAATGCAAATTGGTCCAGCAAGATGTTCAGGTGTACTGTTTGAAGCAAGATGACAGGGCAGTGCTACCCCACCACATAGCTTCCAAAAAATATGAGCCAAGAAGGACAGAGAGTAATACTCTACACTGTCTGCTGGGATTCAGCCTCGAGGTGACTTTCCAGAGCATAAAAAATTACACATCAGAGATGAAGCTCCCTCCCCAGAACATCACATGCAGCCTTAACTGCATCGCACAGATTACTCTTCCTGCATATCCTTCTCTGCATATTTCAGAGGTGATTTCAGGCCTCCTGCCTAGCCCAGCTCACAGCTCTCACCCCCTTCCCACCATTTTCACAGTCATTCATATCCTCAACCCACTGCCTTCTTCACAAATTAATGAAATTCAAGGTTGGCCCTGAGTTAAGGCCTTGGTCCAGATAGTCATTATCTTAGCTGGATTTAGGACCCCTTGGCTCCCCATAACCACAAATATTCCTAGTATCTTTATTCTTGCCACGAGTTGCACTGGAAGCAAATTCTAGTGAATCAGCTCACTGGAATTCCGATAATTTTCCCAGGGGATTACAAATATAAACTTCCTAGACTATGACAAAGACCAGGAAGCACTCTCTATAAGCTTGCAAATTAGTCTCCTGATCAATTTTCAGCAGGGATGCACTAGAATTGAAAAACATATGCATTCATTCTATGATTCTACACAAATATGATCTGGTACACAAGTCAAGTAGAAGTTTTCTTGAACTTATAGGGAGAATTAGAATCAGTTTTCAAAAGTAAGATACAGATGGTTCCTGATTTATGGTGGCTTGATGTTGTGATGTGCAACTTCAGTGTGTACAGAGTGGAAACTGTGCTTTCAGTGTTGAATTTGGAACTCTTGTAGGGCCAGCGATGTGCAAAGTGACACCTTCTCTCAATGCTGGACCCTGGAAACCAGGTGTGTTTCCAGTCAGCCACGTGGCTGGGAGAGGAACAGCCTACATGCTGCAATATGCATAGTACTGCTATGTGAGGTAGGGTTAGGTTAACCGTATTAAATGCATTTTTGACTTCTGATATCTTCACGTTGTGATGAGCTCACTGGGATGAACCCCATCTAAGTCAAGGAGCATCCATTTTCAATTATCAGTCAGAAGAGGAAGGATTAGCTTCCTCCTGTGCTCTGAGACAATACCACAGAGGGCAGAATCACAAGTGGTTGTATGATTAGAAGGTAGAGGTTCTGGGTTATACAGGACAGTTACAAAAACAAGTAAAATTACTAGAATCTCTTGAGACAAAGAGAGAGACACAGACTTGTGCCAGAAACAGGGAGTGAGGATATCAGAGGCAACCAGAGAGGAGTTGGGTGAGGCAACTGTGTCCCAGCTGCCCAGCACAGGCAATCCAGGTCTAAGAAGGGGCCCTGAGATAGCTGTGAATTTGGGGAGAGAAATCCTAACAGCCCATTCCAAATGGAAGAGTCTCCTGGCTTCAAAGGTCAGGACCCTGGGAAAGGCTGATAAAAGGCCCTCTGGGTAATGTTACATGCTCCAAGCTTTGCTCATCGCCAGCTTTGCCAGTGTGCATCTGAACAAATTGCCGAGTAAAGGAATTTACAATTCCTCCCATGCAAAAGCCTGTGTTACAAGGCCCGGCAGGATGGCTCAGTGGTCTAAAGCGCCTGCTTAGGAAAGCTTAGGCGGCTGTAGGGACCACGGTTCGATCCCCGGCACCACATGCTGCGCCAGCCCTGCCCTCAGGGCTGGCTGAGCCAGCCATAAAAATAAATAAACAAAAGCCTGTGTTACATACATCCAGCCCTCCATACGGCAGGCTCCACACCCTTGGGTTCAGTCAACTATAGATGGACCAAAATTATTTTTTATTTGTATCTGTACTGAAAATATGTAGGATTCTTGTCATTATTCTCTAAACAATGCAACGAAACCACTACTTACATGGCATTTGCATTGTATTAGGTATGATAAGTAACCTAGATGTAATCTAAAGTATACAGGAAGATGTGCCTGGGTTCTATGCTGGGTTTACTTGTGGGACTCGAACATCCGTAGATTTAAATATCCACAGAAGCTCTGGAACTAGTACCCCCTGGATGCTGAAGACAACTGAATTTGTTTGTTTGTTTACAAAAAGTTAAATAAATTTTGCTGCTTAGGAAGACAGACAACGCCAAGGAGATGAACTGCTCCCCTGTAGCCGCATAGCTATGAATTCATTGAGAAGAATTACCCTTCTATCAAGCAGGATGCAGAGCCCCCAACATAAGACAATGAGCAGGAAAGTTGGAATGTGCAGAGAAGAGGGACAATGTCCTTATTCAAGAGACAGTCCGGAAAAGAAGTCCCATGACTAGGACATGAAATCGTAAGGTGAAAATAAAAGGAGACCTCAAGATATTCACCATGCAATAGAGAATATGCTTCCTGTGACTCCTTCCCCTGCCCTAGAAGTCATGAGATCCCAGATGCCAGTGCTGCGCCAGAGGAAACCGTACCCAGCAGAGCCCAGACCCACCTGGATTCCATCTGATGTGGTAAGGAAAGGGCTCGGGACACGGCTTGCAAGCATTCCAACATTGTTCACTGACACAAAGGGCAAGACAAAAATGCGTGAGAAGAGCAGGTAGGAAATTTTCCTAAAGAGACCTGGACCAAATATGTATTTATATGCACAGTGGTGTCCACAACATGATTTGATAACAGTAAGGAAATGAGATGGGAAAAACTAATTTTTGAAAAATAGGGAACTTATTTAATAAATCATACTATGGTGCCATATAATTAAGAACTATAGCTGCTTATTTGAAAAATAAGCTAACTTTAAAAATATAGGAAAACAGGTGATATCAGCTTCTAAGTATAAAACTGCAATACAATTCTATTTTTCAAAATGTGTATGTGTCTTTCCAATTTTGAAGGTTTTAAGAAATTCAGATTTCTTTTATGTGTCTATTCTAATTTTTCTACAATTGTATGTTTTCTGTTTTTATTTGTGAACATGTCATGTGTTTAATTCAGCAAGAAGTTTAGAGATTAAATCTTACTTTTTCCTATGGACAATACAAACACCACACAGTATATGTGGTTAAAAAACCATGTCTAGGGGGCTGGGGAGATAGCTCCGTGGCACAAGTGCCTGCCTGGGAAGTACAAGGTTGTGAGTTTGAACCCTGTTCCCCCCACCAAAAAAAAACATGTCTATACATCAGTATAGGGAATGTTATCTTTTTTGCTGAGTAAGAAATTTCAGTTCTCCAATCACTGGGCTGACTCCCTGTTTCACAGACCAGTGAGAGAAAAGCTGGTTTACTAAAGTAATTCTTCAGGCCACTTTCTGGGATTACTCTTCCTGCCAAAGTGTCAATATCAGTTCTGTGATGTATATCTATATATAATTTTAATCCAATAATTCCTCTTGAATTGAATTTTAATAATCAGTTTAATGCTGCAACTTAAAATACAGAGATTAAAGTTAAGCTACTGTAGAATGATCAAGGTCACTCGCATAATTATTTCAATGCCATTTCATGACAAACTGCCTTTTGCAGCCTACTTACCTAAGACTCCAATTTCTAAGCCTTTAAGGTTTTCTTCAATATATTCATAGATGTCATCTTTGGTAAAATCAGCTTGTATAACCTTCACACTTGCCCCCGTAGTCCATTCTGCATTAGAAACAACAGTTACTTTTTGAACAGCAGTACAAATCTCTCTCTGGACCATGCGGTTTCCCGGTGTTAACTGTATTGCCACTATCTTTATATTTCTCAGTTACTACACTGAGAAGTATTTGCGTTAAAACAGGTTTAATGCAGTGGTTCCCAAAGTAGGGATCGCAGCTTCACTGGAGACTTGTCAGAAAGGTAAATTCTGATCTCCATCACAGGCCCACCAAATAGACCCAGCCATGTCTGACAAGATGTCCAAGAATCTCCTGGGCGTGCTCTGGAGACCTCAGAGGCAAGGGCTGGAAAAGCAGGTCTGTGGCAGCCTCTGCTCGGTAAGGCCACGGACACACCATTTGTGTGCCTGCCCACCCCTGAGACTTGATATATGTGTGCTCGCACATCTTAATCCTGCCTCCACCTTTGGGAAGCAGAGTGTATGATTCCCGTTTTCTAGAACAGAAAACTAAGCCTTGGACAAATCAACTAAGTACCCCGAGGCACCCGCGCTCTGCTCACTCTAAATCCGCTGCTCTTTCTGTTAAGTCTGTCACGGCAACTCAGGGAGGAATTTTCAGTCAGATATAAAAGCAGAGTTTACCAGTTTCTTGGTGTATTGCTTTAACTTTGTAGTTAGACCCACTATTTCTGCATTAAGCAATCTTGAGGCATATTTTGGGAGTGCAGGATGTTTTGCAAGAAAAAAACCAAACATTCTTTTGGTTCTCAAAAGAATGATTGAAGAAAAGCACCATTTAGCACTGTAAGAAGAACATTCAAAATGTCTCAGTGCCACCAGTGCTCCTTCTCACATCCAGACAGAATGCAGGCCGGGGTCATCGGTTCACGGGCACTGAGCTGCCCTGGCCTCACCCTACACCTCACATTCGTCTGCAGTTCACCTCTCCCCAGAGGAGTAAGGCTGATCGGAGAAGGCCTGCAATGGTCTTCCAGAGTCTTCTTAACCACTCATCTCTTGCAGTTAAAATAACTTACTAATCATTATAATTATTAAACTTCACGTATCCAAAAAGAAATATACGACTGGTGTTAACTAAGAACACTTCCAAGCAGAGTCAGAATAGAACATTGTAGTATGAAGGTTACTTCTTAGAGCATTACAGTATACAGCCCCTGCAGCCATACGTGTGAGCTCTGGGACGGATCTTTCTCTAAATCTGGTGGCTCCGGTGAGCATTATCCTTCACTCTGCAACTGGAGGCAGAACATAGACGTAGGGAAGTGAAGACCCAGGCACAAACCCTGCTTTGGAGGAGAGTAGAAGTTGTCAGGTAGCTGGGGTCTCCAGGAACGTGTGGAGCTGATTCAAATGATGTGAATGCTGCCACAGAGGAAAAAGTGTGTCTCTTCCTGCCTGGCAGAATCCTGGACCAAAGAAGCTATGACAGGCTAAAGTCTGCACCTCACACCTCACTCTTCAGTTTGTGGCACCCCAGGCTTGTGGAGGACCACCTGAGAAGCTGTCCTGAAACAAGAGTGACTGTCTCCATTTTGGCAGAGCCTGACCCTAATTCCTGCACCGAGCTGGCTAGGATTTCCCTTTATCATTTCAATTGGCCTTAAGCAATGTATACTGGTCCAGCTGAGGTGCTGATGGTGGTCTTTGAAGTTGGCATGTGTGTTTCCCTGGTAACCTACACCTGTTGCTCTTCAATCTGAACCGGGTGGAGACAGGATGAAGAACCAGTGCTCTGCACTGCCAGCTGGGATGGAGCCTGAGCCTCGAGATAGAGGCTATGACTTCCTGGGGCTTCAAAAGTTACATCAGAGCTGAAGCACCAGTCCCAAAACATACTATCTCAGTAGCGTAATGCAGATTACTTTCTCAGCATATCCTCTGTGCATATGGCAGAGGTAAATACAGGCCACCTACCTAGCTCAGCTCACAGTCCTCACCTATCTCCCATAATTCTCAGTCATTCCTCCTCAAGCCACCCCTCCTCCACTGAGTAAAACCTGGATGTGCCCTGGGTCAGCCTCTTTGTTCCGGAAAATCATCTTCATAGCTGGACTTAGGGCCCTTTGGCTCCCCAATGATTATAAATATGTTCTAATGTCGTTATTTCCACTGTAGGTTGCACTAGGTAGATTTGAATTAACTTGGTGAGATTCTAATAACATATCTTTGGGATGATAAATACTAACTTCTTGGACCAAGATGAGAGCCTGGAGGGGATTCCTATACAGGCTCCCAAACACAGAGCAAAGGGGTTGCAAATGAGGACAGGGGCGGGCTGGGCTGGTGGCTCCAAGAACATCTCCCGTATTACGACAGGATGAGAACTCACCGATCTCTGCAGCAACAGTCTGTAGCTTTTCTAGTGTCCGGCTGACAAGCACGACATTGAGTCCTCGTCTTGCTAGCTGGGAGGGAAGAGCCGGGAGGGAAAAACAAAACCAGATGAAAAAGGTACGCAGATAGGGAGGCTTGCTCCACAGGTAAATAAATGAGTCTCAAGGTGCCCCACTTGGTTGCAGAGACCAGGGCTAGGAGCATCCAAAATAGGACAAAGGTTGCTGAGATATGAACAAAATAGCCATGAGGGACTGGGCTACAGGTGACAGCATAATAGGCATTAGGACATAATGTGTGTTTGCTGTGCGCCAGGAACTATTCTAGGTACTTTTCATTACATACCCGTGACCTCAAAGCCCCTTATCAGCAAACACATGGGATTTGCTGTGTTCAAATCAAAATAGTGCAGACAGAGCTGAGGAGATAGCTCAGGGGCACATGTGCCTGCCTGGCAAGCCCAAGGTCCTGAGTTTGATCCCTGGTTAAAAAAAAAAAAAAAAAAAAAAAATACTGCAGACTTTGCAATACATAGAGTCAGCCCTCTGGACCCACAGCTCCACATCCACGGATTCAACCAAACCACAGACTGGAGGTATTGGGGGAGGGGTACTTGTACTGAACATGTACAGCAGAGCTTTTGTTTCTTGTCCTTTCCCCCTAAACAATATAGTATTAGACTATCTGCAAAGTATTTGCATCGTATTAGGTGCTATAAGTAACTTGGAAAGATTTAGGACATTGCAAAGGGTGATGCAGATGATAGGCAAAGGGCTGCGCCACTTTATTTCATTTTAGTTTTTTATTTTGAGACAGGGTTTCGCTATGCAGTTCAGGCTGGCCTGACACTTAGTAGCCCAGGCTGGTCTCAAACTCTCAATGATCCTCCTACCTCTGCCTCCTGAGTGCTAGGAATACAGGCGTGTGCCATCATGCCCTGCTACTGTGCCATTTTATACGAGGCGCTTGAGCTCTTGTGGACGTAGGTGTCTACAGCGGCCCTGGGCCAGACTCCTCAGGTAGGGAGGGACGGCTGCAGTACTAGGTAGGAAGGTCTAGGGCAGTACACACGTAATGACAGTATTTCTGCAGCAATGTTAGAGCTGCCCTCTACAGCAAAGCATTCGTATGGGGAGTCACTTAATAAGGGAACTTTCTTTTTTTGTGTCTCTTGACAGGAAAGGAAATCAAATTGGGGGTCCAGGGTGAAAAGCCAGCTGCTTCCCAGGCATCAGGGAAGAGCAGTGCCTACCCCCAGGCTGAGTGATGTGCATGTGAATGTGGCCAGAGCCGGAGTGATTCTTCAGGCACGAGTGAATGTGCTGTGCTGGGGCTCATGGGAAGCCCCAAAATAGGTTCTACCAATGAGAAGAAAAGTTAAACTTTGTCCAGATGAAAAAAAATTCATACTCATTTAAGCAGATCAGCAACATTTGAGTTAGTGACAAAGAACCCACCAGTATATGTATATATATATATATATATAATTTATATATAATATATATAATATAATATATATAATATATAATTTATATATATAATATATATATATGTATATATATAATTTATATATTATATATATTATATATAGTTGTGGCTAAAGATGCATAACATGAAATGCATCATTTTTAAAAAATAAGATGCTATTAGTATCTGTTTGCAGGACATGTATTGTGGGGAGTTCATATATACACATGATGTATTTTTTTTTACCCTCTCTTTTCCATTTTTTCCTTCTCCCCCAACTCTTGGTCCTCTTTTCATTTACAAAAACCTTATTTCCACCTTTTCTCTAATTCTCCCTTACTGAACAATCTCTTTTCCCTTCTTCCCTCCCGTTTCCCTCCATCTCTTATTCCCATTTAAAAATGATCTTCCTGTTTCCTATGATCTATTGCATTTTGCTCTTCATTTAGACTTTGTTTTTTGTGTAAGATAAACTATGTGACATTTAAACTTCCGTATCTGATTTATTGTAACATTATGATCTTGAGGTGAATCCATTTATCCACAAATGTCTTAATTTTATCTTTCTTTAAGGCAGAGTTGTACTCCCTTACATATAAATGTCATGTTTTCCTGTACATTCATCTACTGATGGGCATATAGGCTGTTTTCAATATTTAGTTGTTATAAGTTATGCTGCTATAAACATGGATACACCAATATCATTGTAACATGGTGACTTTAGCTCTTACAGGGAAGATAGCTAGCAGGGGAATAGTTGGGTCAAACGGAACTTCTATTTTTAGTTTTTTTGAAGATTCCTCTCCCTGATTTCCATAGTAATTATAGTAGTTTATATTCTACCAACAATGTAGAAAAGGTTTCTTTTTCACATCCCCCATCCTAGCCAGCATTTGTTGTTGTCTGATTTCTTGATGAGAGCCATTCTTTTGGGAGTAAAATGATATTCAATATTGTTATAATTTCATCCATCTAATGGCTGGTGATGCTGAACATTGCTTCATGCATTCGTTGACCATCTGAACTGCTTCTAAGAAGAGTTTTTAACATTTTGTTCACCTACTTTTATTGGGTCTTTTATTTGGTGGGGCTCCAACTTTTTTTCTGAGTTCTTTATTCTAGATGTCATTCCTCTGAGGAATGGCTGACAAGATTTTTTCCCCACTCTATAGGTGATATCAGGCCGGAGGTATAGCTGGGTGGCACAGCACCTGCCTGGCAAGTGTAAGATCTTGAGTTTGATTCCAGTTACCAAAAAATAATCATAATTCTTCACATCTGTAAGTGTTCACTCTGTTGGCTATTTCCGTTGATGTACGTTTTTTAAAATTTGATGTGAGCCCATTCTTTTTTTTATTTTTTAAATTACTTTTAATAAGAAATAACAATGAGACAGTTTCAAGACACATTAGTAGGACAGCCACAATAAATGATACAGTGCATATTGTTGTCTTCATAGTAGTTGTTCAGAGTACAAGATGCAGACATGATAGCTTTTCTCAACACTATTGGTACAAATATTTCTTCTCATTGAACTAAGAGAAAGTAGTGGTATGCATAGTCCAGTATTCCATAATAGTAGTGGGTTATCAGCAGAACTGGAAATGTTGGAATATCACTCACTGATTCTCAGCTTTATTGCTTGTTCCACTGTGTTCTCTTCAGAAAGTCTTTGCCTTTGCCTGTGTCTTCAAGAGTTTTCCCTATTTTGTCTTATAACAGATAAAGAGTTCATGTACTGACATTTCAAATATTTAATGACATGGGTAACAAAAGAGGTCAGACAAAGACTAAAATGGGACTATGATACAAGTTAAATATTTGCCAACAAAATCTAGCAGCTTGTACAAAATGTAATATAGAAAAAGAAATAAATGAGGATGTTCTTAAACTGATAACAAAAAACCTATCAGAAACGATAGGAAGCATGGAAAGTGTTTCTGGGAGGGTAGAGAACAAGATAAATATGTTTGTTTTGATTGATAAAACCTTTTAACAAAATTATGAACTAATTCACATGTCCAGGTCTTCCTTGCGGACCCATTCTAATCCTCTCTGTCTTTACTTTTAGTAAAATTTTGTGTAAAGGCAAATATATTTGTTATGGTATTAATTTAAAAAAGATTATAAACCAGAGAAAGCCCAGAAGCAGCGGAATTGTGTCTCAGACGACTTGGTCTCTGATAACCACAAATTTCCTCTTCAAGCCAATGCTCTTTGATTCCAGAAGTGTCAAAATAATTCCAATTTCCACCAAAACAGTTCAAGTAGAAAGCTCTGGAGTTGAAGCCTTCACATTTACTTCATTTTCTGCTTTAATTCATTAATTCACACTACTGAACGTACAAATAATCCTCATTATAAAAGATTCAAGCAATCTCAATGAAGAAGCATCCCCAAGGAGCTTAGTCTGCCTCCACACCCTTGGGCTCTTCTGCCTTCAGCTTGTTTTTTTTTTTTTTTTTTTTTTTTTTTTTTTTTTTTTTTTTTTTTTTTTTTAATTCTGTAAGTTTTTCTCTGTGCTTACAAGAATAGACAGATATAAGTGTAAAAGAAACACTGCCTTGTAGCTTTTATTTCAAAGTCTCATGAGGTCAGAGGTAGGGCTTTTATGAAAGGTACTGGATCTAAAGTGTGTGATACTGGAGTTGATTCAGGTTGCAGTTCTGGGCTCAAGGGCACTAGGATTGAGGGTGAACGTTACCTGCCCCGAGGAGTCTAATAAGATAAAAGGGGCAGAAAAACACTGCTCAAAGTCCCTTGTTGCTTTGTCACTTTCTGCCTACCACGAACTGTTTCTCCTCTGACGTGTGCCACCCCACTGTGGAACCAACTGACAATAGACTGAAACTTTTACAAACTGTGAGTTACACAAACCTTTCCCTTTTTTAGTTGCCAGGTATTTTATCTCAGCAATGAGAGAAAAGTAACTAAGACATGGTGGTACTCTAAGTATTGTCTCACAATGCTCTTTGATAGCGGGAAAGATACACCCTTTAGCATTCACTTCTTTGAATGAGAAGCACTACACATCCTTCCAGCCTGATGCCATTTGCATAATTAGCCCCATGGTACCACATAGATGGCAGAGATCTGGGGGGTGCCATGCTGAACAGCCGCTTAAACATCAATGGACCTTAGAGTGGAAGAAAAAAATGGGAGTCTGGGTTGCATTTCATTGTTTCGGCCACCAGTATCTTAGTTTTGTTATTGTTGTTGTTGCCATTGTTACTTGAATTATTAGGGACAGAAAAAAAAAAAATTCCACAAGTCATACTCAGGCCCATTTCCTGTTCCTCCCACTTACATCATCTACACAAATCAACTCTTCCAAAGATGGGATAAGAGAATGCATTAGGCAGGGTATGGCTGTGATTGAGCTGGCCACAGAGAAGGAAACTCTGTTACTTTATTTGTGATGTAAAGGTCTTTACCCAACTGCCTGACTTTATTTTTCTCATTTTAATAGTTTATTAATTTTTGGCTTTTCACATACACAGTAGCCACCTTTACAGAGTCTGTTTTGTTCCCTTCATATCAACATTTGGATATTTGGTCCTCATTATCTTAGCTAGCTCCCAACCTATTTGCCTTGTTTCCTGCCCTGCCAGGAACGCTTTCTGTGTTTCCTATCATTTCTGTTAGTTTTTTTTTTTTAATTTAAGAACAACTTCATTTATTTCTTTTTCCACATTACATTTTTTATAAGCTTCTAGATTTTGTTTGCAAATATTTAACTTGAATCGTAGTTCCATACTAGTCTCTCTCTGACCCCTCTTCGTAGCCAAGTCATGCCAATCTGTCTGAACAGTTCATGAAATACATGGGATGATCTACTCATCCTAGATCTTCTCCATTTCTTTTGGTTGTTTTGAGACAAGCTCTCGGTGTGTAGTTCAGGCTAGCCTAAATAAATGTTTAACTTATACAGGAGGTGGGTGTAGTTATGTTACACTGTTTCTTAACATTTTGCATTATGATCAGTGAATACAATGGTATGCCTCTTATTGCTTGTATTATTACAACACAGTTTCCTTTGTAGCCAAATAAGATAGCTTTTATGAATATACCACATGTATCTTTACAGAATGTGTGCTTAATCTTTGTTGACTGCTAGTTTAATTTTATTTTTTAAATCTATTTAGTACAGGGTCTATAGGGTCTCACTACACACATTGGCCTCGTAGTGATTCTCCTGCTTTCAGCCTCCCAAGTGCTGGGATTAGAGGCTTGCACCACCATGCCCAAACTCAATCACCATCTTAGCGCTCCCTTGGGATGGGGCTGGCATGGTACATCAGGGACTGAACCTGGTTCCTGTCTGCCTAAGCAGGTGCTTTAGTCTGCTGAACTATCTGGCTGGCCCACCTACTAGTTTTATAAGCATTTGTCTATTAAACTATAGTTGGGCCTTCATAGTGAATGAAAAATTAATATACAAACAATGTTCAAAGAATTTTCTAAAATACAGCCAGGAAGCCATCCAGGGAAGATCTATATCCTTCTGCACCTGCTGCAGGGAGGGCAACCTAATCTCTGAGTGCTGTTCAGTGAACAGTTACACTTGCCCAGGCACTCAAGGTACATATGAAGGCTATTAGACTCTTGTTTTATGGACATTCTTATTCAGTATATACAATCTCTCTCTCTCTCTCTCTCTCTCTCTCTCTCTCTCTCTCTCTCTCTCTCTCTCTCTTTCTTTGTCCCTCTGGTAGCCCCCTGCACCTGTTCCTAACTCCAAATGAAGTTTCCACACAAAAGAATTTTTATTGCTTTGTAATAGATCAACATTATTTGTTCAGTATTTGCTCTCACCTTCCTGCTTCTTCAGAACACTGATTTAACATTGTGCACCCAAATTGTAATTCCTAGCACCCTAAAGAACATTCTGTTTACTCTGGAAGTTCCTAAGTTTGCAGCGATCATTAAGACATATAGAATATTGGTTAAACTAGGAGGAGATGATATTCAAACCCCTTTAGCCTTAACTATTTTTTATGTATATATTAATGATGTTAAATTAGAAGCTTCAATTGAAGTTCTAAGATACAATAAATGTTGAAATACCCGATGACTTCAGAGAGAGAACTGAAAGAAACATGTTTGTGAAATAATGAGAAATAAATATTTAGGCCTCACATCTTATTCTTAGCACAGAGCTCCTAAAACCTTTACAGTTTCCTAAGTGACAGGCATAGTAGAATTATCTTTTGTTATCCTCTGGTTTTGGCTCCTGGTTTCTAACACAAAGTTTCTAAGAGCCTTAGGATCTTCTAAGTAATAAGTGTCTTTCATATTCTGATAAGTCAGCTGAGGTCTTTGGTCACTAGATATCTTCCAAGTGGGATCTGGCCAGCTAGGGACCCAACCAGATGATCAGAGAGCTGGAACTTTCAACTCAACCTCTAGGGAAGGGAGAAGGACTGGAGATCAAGTTTGTTGTCCCCTGGTTTGACCAATCACAGCCGTGTAATGAAGCTGCCATAAAGCAAACCATAAACAACAGAGCTTGTTGACACACAGAGGTGGTGGGAGGGTGGTGAGAAAACGTGACTCCAGCAGCAGTAAACGCATGCCTTTCTGACCCCTGTGAGCCGTTCTAGCAAGTTACAGAACCTGAGGCAGGGATGGTGGAAATACCAGGTTTGTAATCAGCTGGAATTATGGAAGGCCTGGTATGCATGATTGGCGTCTAGAGGGAGAAGTCTTGCTGGACCAGACTCTTATACTGTACAGTCTGTTCTAATTTCAGGTAGTTCCCTTCAGAATGAATGGAACTGAAGAACATCTAGTTGGTACCTAAGAGAGTTGAAAATGGGAGTCGTGCAAGGAGACTGGTATGTATCAGAAGGGTTGCGTGTCGACAGAGGTCAGTGTCCAAAATAATGTCTATAAACCCATTCCACGGGGCACTTCTCACTGCTCTAACAAATATATAACACAATAAAGAGAGTAGCAATTAGAGGGAACTTAGGAAACCTTACTGAGCTTCACCCACTGCCAATCTGCGCCTCCTGTCTCCCAAGAGGAGGATGGGGAAGGAGCAACCTCACCGTCATCAACAACACAACAACCCCTCAAGTCACGGCAGAAGGGGTTTTCAATAGCACCCTCATCTTATTGTTTTACACTTATTGTGGGTTTTTTAGATTATTTGCTTCTCACTCCCCCTCTTCATAACCTAAGCTAATATAGGAGAAACAATGCTGTCAAACAAGTGATTGCTGAAATCTTTGTGTTTTAACACGAGTTTAGTGTTTTTTAAAAAAAATATATTTAGCACAGCATGCACAGGATCTCAAGATCAGACTTGCACTGATCTTCATGTGTTCAGCCTCCCAACAGCTGGGATTGCAGGCATGCACCACCATGCCTAGTCTCAATTGCTGTCTCAGTGCACCTTGGGGGCAGGGCCAGCATGGCATGCTGGGGATTGAACCCTGGTCGCTGCAGCTGCCCAAGCAGGTGCTTTAATCTGCTGAGCTATCTGGCTGGCCCTAATGCAAGCTTCGTTTTTATTCATGTTCCTTTAACTATAGACTGATCTTTGACTCAGACACCCAAAAGCCCAATATGCAAAACACTGAGCCCTCAGCGGCTCCAACAATGGCACTGTCTGCTCCTGTGAGTTAGGCCTGCTACCCAGATGTGCTTCCGGTGATAAAAGTGAGCAATGGGAGGCCATGTGGGATCATCCTAGAACCTCCCCAAGCATCTGCTCCAGGGTGCACAGACCTTACAGAAGTGAGTTTCACAGAAGAGTGAGACGCTGCCAGGACCAATGAGGTCACTACACAGCAGGAGAGCACTGGCTGGGGAACCACAGAATGACCTGCACAGAGAGCAAGGTACCCTCTCAGAACAGAAAAATCTGTGTGATCCTCTCCTTTCTCCTCTCTCTCTCTCACCCTCTCCTATCTTCTTGCTCCAAAGACTCAGCCAGGTTCAGACGTCCCCATTAGCCATAATGAAAAGATCCAAAAGAGAGGGAAGAAGCACAGCGCCATCCTCCCACCTCCAGGGGCCCAGCTTAGGGGAGTGGGATGATGTGACTTGCAT
The DNA here is from genome assembly GCA_004027025.1 of Myocastor coypus. Classification (NCBI taxonomy): domain Eukaryota; kingdom Metazoa; phylum Chordata; class Mammalia; order Rodentia; family Myocastoridae; genus Myocastor; species Myocastor coypus. Next base: position 55,095 of record PVJA010004545.1, read on the forward strand.
CAATTGTGCAGCATTTTGATGATAGCAGGTGATGGAACACAGGAGTCTGCAACTGAAACCGTGTTTACATCTGGAAGTGACCACAGGACCCCGTTTCTCCTAAAAGGCCAGAGGTAGAGAAGGAACCACCATGGTGATGGGAAACAGAATGACTGATCATGCCTCATGAGTTCTCATTTAAAATGCTATATATCAAATATTTGATATTTCTAAAAAGACACGATCATTTCCCATGATGGCTGTGAATTTTTCAGTCGCTTCTACTTGGATGAATTTCCACTTCTGAATGCTTTGACATTACATTGTCAGGCATAGAAAATAAGCTCGATAGTAATACAACAGTTAACTGGCATGGCCAAGGGGGATGAATTAAGAGACTCTTACAGAGAAGGCTGATTGGATCATGGGTTGCATACACATCGCTGTATTAATCCAGGGAGGTCTATAGCTGAAGGTGCAGTTAGGAAGCAGGGACAGCTGGCAGCAGGTACTGGGGGTGCCTTTGGAGATGCACTTCCTCTCCCTGGCACTCTTGCCCTGTATTCTGCTCCTACCTCAAAATGAGCAGATTTTCTCCACCTTGTGCTTCCACCATAACTCTGCCCGCCTTGGCAGGCTGGCCACAGCTCTGCCTTGGAGCCAGCCACAGACTGAATCCCCTGAAAATGTGAGCCCAATTGAACCTTTCTCCCTTTAAGTTGTGAGTGTCAAATACTTCATCTTGCCAGTGAGAACACTAATGCAATAATCTCAATGTTATTAATATGAACATTTCTTTTTTAGTAGTCTTTCCCTTAAGTTATATTTTATCTGACACTAATATTGCTCCTGTTCCTTTCTTATTGTTTAAATTTTCCAAGTACAGTGTGTATTTTCCATTCCTTGATTTTCAACCTGCAACACTGGATTTCTTTTCTTTTGTCTTTGGCTCATCTGAATATGTGTCACTTTTTTAAAATTTAACCAAGTTACATGTGTTGACATTGCAGATGTCCTACACTAAACCCTCTATCTTTTTTGGCTAGAATTGAACTCAGGACCTTATGAGTTGTGCCACTGTGGAAATTAGTATGGAGATGCTTCAAAAAATCAGGATTAGAGGTACCATTCAACCCATCTAATTTCCCTTCTGGATATATTCCCAGAAGAATTAAAAACATCATACCACAACAATATGTGTCCACCCATGTTTATGACAGCACAGTTTGTCACAGCTAAATCTTGGAAACAATCCGACTGCCCATCAACCGCAAAATGTATGAAAAAGATGCCGTCTTTTTATACAATGGAGTACTACTCATCCATAAAGAGGATAAACTTGAGTCCTTTATAGGTAAAAGCATACAACTTGAGACCATACTCATAAATAAAATAAATTAGGTTCCCATGCGTAAGCACCATAGTGTCTTCCTACTGTGAGAAACTAAAAGAGCAAACAAGGTCCAAAGTAAGCAATACACATTGTGAAATGGGAAAAAATATTGTTCAAAAAGAAAAAGAAAACTAGGATGGGGAAAAGAGGAAAGGAGAGAAGGAAAAAGAGAAAAAAAAGAATCTACTAGCTTCTCTTAGTTCATTGAGGAGAAAGATTTATGCTAAAATCATTTGAAGAAATTTTTATGCTCATATCTTATTCTCTCAATACTTTACAGATAATAATACTCAATGCATTAACTATTGCTATTCTTCTATTATTTTATCTCCTATGAATATTTCTATTTCATGAAATTTTCTTTTTTTATTTTTATTTCTTTCTTTTTCTTTTTTTTTTTTTTTGTATTTTAGGGAAGGGTCTTCTGGGTCTCACTACCAGATTGGGCGCACAGTGGTCCACCTGTCTACAGCCTCCCAAGAGCTGGGAGTACAGCACGTGCCACCATACCCAGTCTCAATTGCTGTCTCAGCATGTCCTAGGGGTGGGGCCTAGTACGGTAGGCCCAGGGATCAAACCCCCGGCCCCTGTGCCTGCTTGCAGCAGCTTTAACCTGCTGAGCTATTTGGCCAGCCCTTGTTGTACTTTTTTCCATAAAAAATAACAGAGTAGCCTGGATTTTCTGCTCTTCCACCCAATAAAAATAGCAAGAGGTACCGATTTGGAAGCAGATAGGAGCCAAACATCAAATTTTCTGGTACTTTGATCTTGGATTTCCTACCTTTCAGAACTGGGAAATAATTTTTTAAAATCATTTGTAGCCCACCTAGGGTGTTTCTGTTATAGCAGCATGAGCACACTAAGACACATAGTGAATAGAATCAAAAGGGAAAAGGCAAGTTTTATTAATATCAACCAAAACAGGCACTAAAACTAGAATAGCATTAAAATAGACTTAAACATAGTAAACAGTTAAATCATTAGGAAGATAGACCCAATCTAATCCTAGTTCACCTAATTAAGTAGCTTTACAGGAGAAGTTTTCCCTTAAAAATGCTGAAAGATACACTATCACAGTGGGAAATTTTAATTTGCCTCTTCAGCAACTGCTGGGTAAAGTACAGCAATATTTGGTAAGAACATACACTAACTATTTAAACCACATAAACAGTATGTTGGCCAAACAGACATGTATAAATGCTGAACAAGATTACATTCTTCTGAGAGTTGAGTCTACAAAACCTAGTATGGCTGACAACTCTCTATCAAGGGGATAAAGAAAAAGCAGACAAAACACCAATGATCAATAAATAATTAGTTGACATGAAAAGAAAAGCAAAACTCAATACAACTAAAACTTCATATACAACTAGATTCTAAAGTATAGAAAAAGGAATAAGAGAGCTGAATTAATTTTGCTGCCTCCTGAAATCTGATAAAATAGTGGAAAAGTAATTTGCCCCCATAGGGGGGAAAAATGGGATTAATGCCCTTATAAAGAAAACTTCAGAGGATGGCTAGCTTTTCTGCTAACATAAATCCACAGGATGGGGGGCAACAAAGACAAAAGCAGCCCCAAGTTCTTACTTTTTGGAAAATATATGAGATCTGACATTCTAAACTGAGCAGAGGGTAACAGAGAACAGTAATGACAGTGTGACATTTCAACACATGTGTAGGGTACATAGTGAGGAGCTCGGGGTATGGGCACATCTAATCTCAGATTTACGTCATTTCTTTGAGATGGGAACATTAAAAATCCTCTCTACTACTGAAGAACTTTTTTTGCGGGGGGGGACAAGTTCAGGCTGCCTTAAGGATGGCCGGTAAGGCCTGTGGAGCAGGGCATCTGCTTTGGATTGTGTCTAGGTGTCTCCCCAAAGCCTCATGCAGTCTTGGGGCAGCTTCTGGAGTTCATGATTGATTATTGTGGATGTGGGTGCTGCACCTTCCCTGGGACAGGTAATTTGCATTTCAGTGTAATGCAGAAAGAGAAGTTAGCTGCTTGAGCTGCTGCTACCCCTCCCTTCTCTCTCACTCTTGCTCTTTGCTGCCACCATGAAAGGCTGCCTCGGCCATGTGCCTTGGAGCCAGCTGAGTATGGACTGAAACCTCCAGGAACTGTGAGCTAAATAAACCTTTCCTTCCTTCATTTTGGGTGTCAAGTATTTGTCCCAGCAATGGGAGAAGGGTAACTAAGACAGGATGGAACCCCAGTCCCCTGAGACAACTGCATTTGCCCAAACAAGCACTGAAATAACTCAGCTAAGCCACAGCCCCCACACACTACTTAATAGATTCAATTAATTGTTACCAAATATATGTCACTACATTTTTCAAAACTCTCAAGCAATGCTATCACCTGACCTGAAGCGAATGAGAAGTCAGAAGAGGAGGATTAGATTCAAGCTGCCTGAGAAGTATTAGCCAATGGCTTTTTACATTCTGTGAGCTGAGTACAAGGCATTCTCCAAGAACAGGATGAAGGCTTAGGATGCCTTGTGTTCTGACTGCAGAAAGACCCTGGACAACATCTACTACTCCACACACAGGAAATGAAGAAATGCTGCTCTGGGGAATCTGACCTACTCTGAGGAAAAGACCTGAAAACCTCAGCAGGGGGACTTTCCCCAAATTACGCTTACCCTTGGGAAACACACCCGACACAAGGAAAGTTCAGGCAGGTTTTTAACCCACCTTGTCTGGCTTTGAAACCTAGACAGACACCAGGATTGTTGGTGAGGCACAGCTAACATGGAAGTTGGAGTAGCAGGCAGGCAGGAAGAGCTTTGGTAGAACACAATGCAAGCAGAAGATGGCTTCGTCTTAGAAGAGACAACTTTCTCCTCAGAGGGATTGGAGAGAATACACTGTCTATAGAAAAAAGAGGGATACTCTTAAACAGGAATATGGAGAGAGCATGATGGAATCTCAGAAGTGTAAAGGTTTAAGTTCCTTGAGGTGTGTGTGTGTGTGTGTGTGTGTGTGTTATGATTTGTGTCTAGTTGTCCCTCCAAAGCCTCATGCAGTGATTGGGGTGGGCTTCTAGAGTTTGTGATTAATTCAGGATCCAATGCTTGGGTGAGTGCTGTACCCACCCTGGGGTGGACAGCCTGAACACAGTATAAGGAGGGAGAGAAGCCCTGCTAACAGCCACAGCTGCTGCTCCACCCTTTGCTCTTTGCTGTTTTGTGCTGCCATGAACAGCTGCCCTCTGCCATGCGTCACTCTGCCTTAGAGCCAGACCAGAATAGTCTGAAACCTCCACTAATGAGGAGCTAGATAAACCTTTCTTTCCTTAATTTTGGTGTCCGGTATTTGTCCCAGCTAATGAGAGAAAAGTAGCACAGGCACTGTGTGAGGGGTAATTTTTATTTCTTTTCATTAAAGAAAGAACATAACAAAAATTCAAGAGCCAGGCATGGTGGCACATGCCTGTAATCCCAGCACTTGGGAGGCTGAGGCAGGAGGATCAGTGCAAGTTTGAGACCAGCCTGGGCCACAAAAGTGAGCTCAAGGCCAGCCTGAACTGCACAGTGAGACCCTGTCTCAGAAAGACAAAAACAAACAAAAAAAATTCAGCTAAAGGATTGGAAGATAATTATGAACTTGTTTAGCAGGAAGAAAAAGAAATACCTAAAGGAAAGAAATTTCTAAAGGAATGAAATAGAAATTAGAGAACAAAAGAGAAATTGAGCATAGGTTTGGAATCTGAACAGTGCAAGTTGTAGAATAATTTATCCACATCTGAGCAACAGGAGTCCCTCAAAGAAGAGATAACAGAAAGGGTAGACCATGGGCAGGAGAACCCTTGCTGAGTCCCCCTTCCTCCTTCATCCTTGTGCTCATTTTCTGAAATGGTGATTGAGTTTCTTAGAGACTTTTGCAAAACAATGATTGTCTTATAGTATAAACACATGTCCTGTTTAAGTGTTTTCAAGCATCTTCAGAGAATGCTACCAAAAAAAGAACCTTATGCTGATAAATTCAGAAACTTAAATGGTTATGTTTCTAGAGTAATAGGAATTTCTAAAACTGACAAATTTTAAAGCTCGAATAGTTTTATAAACACTAAAAGAATAATTGCAGGGTTGCATGGGGGCTAGGGAGATAGCTCCGAGGCACAAGTGCCTGCTGGGCAAGTGCAAGGTCGTGAGTTCGAACCCTGGTCCCACAAAAAAAAAAAAAAAAAGAATAATTGCAACAAGAATAATATGGTAGTAATGATAGAAATGGGTAGCTTAAATTGTCCCACAAAGAAAACCTTAGTTACAGCCTTACAAATAAATTCCATCAAACATTCAACATCCAATCATTTCAGACTTGTAGAATCTTCCACAGAGAGCAAAAAGGTAAAATTGCCCTTCTTAGTTGCTAGCATTGGTATAACTATTATGAAAAATCCTTGAAAAAAATAGATGGCATCATTACTAATGTTGACCTTGTGCATGTCCCATGACCTAGCAACACTGCCCCAAGTCTCTTGCGTCACTGTCCTGCAGCAGGCACAAATCAGTAAAAGGAGAAACAGCCACAGTGCCCATCACCAGAAGGAAGGAGAACCCAACTGGGATATATTAGAACAGTATAGTATAACGATGATGGAATACTACACAAATCTGAAAATGGATGAGCCGTGTTGGACACACATAAACCTGGTTGAATTATGAAAGCATTTAGATTATCAGCATAAACACGGGGGATTACAGAATGCCTATGTCTCAATTTAAGTGCAAAACAAATAACTCAACTAACGTGCTGTTTAAGGAAACATGCACAACATAATGCTCCTGGCAGGATCTACATGTATAGGGTGAGCAAAGGGTAATCTAAAGCCTTGACATACAGGCAGCTTTGAGGGCACTGATGCGGTCTGATTTTTTTAAGCTGGGCAAGCAGGGGCACAGACTCTCTTATTTTTTGTAACCTTCTATAACCCCCTGTGTATTATAAGCATCCTTTCTTGCTGTCCTCCCTCACACACACACACACACACACACACACACACACCATCATGGTATACTGTAAAGCTGTGTCACAAATTACAGCATAGAGCAAAGTAGTGAACGTAGAGTAACACAGACATGATTAAAAGCTGCCAATTTCCTTTCAAGCTGGACAAAAGGGTATACAGCTGGTGACTTGGACATCAAGAAGAGATTCCTTGCTGGAGTATGATGTTTACATATGTTGCAAAGGAACTAGAGTACACAAGACAGTTGTTTTCCTTGACTTCGTGTGAGACAGAGCTAGTTCAGTGATTTAACCTGGGGACCAGCTCTGTGCCCATCCCTGTAGCTGCCAGGGCCACTGCGCACGATGGCTTCCTTTTTATCTCCTGAAGGAATTAAAACTCAAGGTATGTTTAGCACTGATTATCTTTACAAAGAGAAGTAAGGTAAAGGTTTGCCAAGAAGAAAGCTTACTTTCTCTGTAGTTTTATGTACCTTCAAATTTTCTCATTTTACACCTACATTACTTCTACTTTTATCTGGGAAAAGGTGGGGTAGCTTTTTGTTATTTTCTTCTTTATCTCTCCTTTAATTAAAAATTAGGCACACAAACTTCATTAGCCATCTGGGAAATACAAAGGAAAACCAGCATGAGATTTCACTACACAATTTTTAAGAAATAAAGTTTATTAAAAATAAAATAATCAATTTTTTAAAAAACCACAAGACTGCCCTGCTGCCAGGCTGAGCCTACCACTGGTACCCCTTAACCTCATGGCAGTCTCCCCACCCCCACCTCCATTTTTGGGTCCTGAAATCCATCAGAAAAAAAAAATGGTTACAGAATTAAGCACTTTTGTCTCACAACTCACTTCATCGGCCTCCTGAAAGGGAGACTGTCCATTAACTGGAAAACAATTTGCATTTTCAGCACAAAGGGTGCCCTCTGCCTGGTGGGCTTCTCTCTCTCCTTAATTGTGCCCTTTTGCTCAAGAGCTGTAGAGGGTTTAAAGGTTTCGTGTGAAGTGGTCTGGGCCGGGAGGGGGGCACAGAGAACACTTGGCTGTCTGGGCTGGCATTGTTTCTTTTGTCCCTGAGAGCAGGTCTCAATCTTATTCCAGAATGTCCAGGCTGACAGGCTCCATACATGGGTTTTGCCACCCCCTTTTCAGAGACTTAAGCTGCAGCGGCCCTGCCTCTCCCATAATTCCCCGCCAGATGAATGGACCTTGTTTCCCTGCTACTGTATGTTGGGGCCTGGGTCAGGGAAGGTGCTTGTGGCTGCTAATCTATACTGGGTGGTGGGAATGCAGGGCAAGACAGGCTTCCTCTGTGTGGCAGAGAATAAAGAAAGGGCTTGAATTCAGGTGCTAAGGGACAGAGGATGGTGTGAGAAATAGTGACAGCAGGGGCTTCGGAGGTGTGGGAGTCTGTCCTCCCTCCAGGGCCCAATCCTCTCCACAGTTCTTTCCCACCTGCTTCAAGTAATGCTTGAAATTCCTTTAACAGGAGGCAAAGCCTCTGCTGCCAGTCTAAATATAAACACAGACTGACTAGAATGCAATATAGACTAGGCTCCTAGAAAGATGGAATAGAAGAATTTTCCTCATTTCTACCATTTGTCAGGACTGAGATATAAAATCTGATCTTCTCCATAGCTTCAGTCTCAGGGTGATTCCTCACACACTGTCATGAACACCACTAAGCGCTGCACTGCTGAAACACCTGAGAGCCAGAAGACCCCAAATGCTCAGAGCAGGTCAGTGAAGGCCTCCGACCGACACTTGAGGAGCAACTCGGCCAGGATTCGCCGCCTTTCTCTTTGCGTCATCTCTGTCAGACTTATTTAAGAAGTCTGGTGAGTGAGCAAAGCTAACACATACAGATGAAAAAGTCCCAAGAAAAGCCTCATCTCTTCCACACTAAGACTACAAAGGGGGAAACCCAGCAAGACAGAAAATACATGTAATAACACTCTACTCCAAGTGAATGCCTTGGAAGAAACTATGGCCCTCACCCCCAGCCTGTCAGCAAGGGCTGAGTGGGAAGACGAGGCTCTGTCCGGGTGACCTAGCACCCCCTTGCCGGTGGCATCAACGAAGGTGGCATAGCGAGCTGGGACTTTCATCCCAGCCACCAGCCCAGTGTCAGTGGAACCCTGAAATCCCAACTCCTGCTCCTCATGAGGGCATGGCTTGTCACCGAGAGGCTCCGGTGCTGGAAGTTTGTTTCTTGGTGCAGTGTGTGTGGGTGGGAGGCCCTTAGTCAACATGCACACTACTCTTGGAAGAACCTAAGGTAGTGTTCGCTAGACTCCCATTATTCTCTCAAAAGCGAGTTATAGGAGCAAGAAGGAGCAAACCTGACCCTCCTGGCCCTCTGGCCTCGGGTCTCACCTGGCACTTCCACCAGGAGGCCTCTTCAGAAGTTGACCTGAGGGGCCACTCTGTCTGGACTTTCAGTTTCCAAACATGGTCAGCTAGATAAACCTCTTTTCCCCATTAAGAACCCAGCCTCAGGCATTGTACAGCAATGAACAGTGGCCAAATAAATACTTCACCCAGCAGTATGGATATTCACCCCTTTGTCCTTTCCCTCCCCCAGAGAGGATAAAAAGAGATCTCCTAGGGATCAAGGATTCTCCCTCTGTCTAGTCATAAGCCCACCTTCACCCAAGGTCACTGGAGGCTCTGTGGAGACCAGCAAAGAGTAACTCTTACCACCCCTGCCAGACTGCTGTCACCAGAGATCTGGCAGAAGGCAAAACCCCCACCCCACCCAGTAGCGAGGAGACAGCACGTTCCCCAGTGAAGGCCAGGTGGAAACCGAGGCCTGCGTCTCTCCTGGTAGGGACAAGTGGGTACCTCTCCTCTGTCTGCTTAAGCAATGCCAGTGTACGCCAGGATTTAGGTAAAACTGAGTCTCAAAAATCTCTGGAATTACATTTTTTAAAGATGCTCATTAATACAAAGTACCAGGGAGATCTCACTCTGAGTAAGTAAGGACAGCCATTAAATGCCAGGATGGAGATGACACAAATTTGAGAATTTTCTGAAAAGGTTTTAAAACAAAAGTGATTCAACAAGCCATTAATAACACATGTTGCTACTGCCATCTCCACGTGCTGAGATCTATGGGTACATTTTTACTTTTCCGGCACCCTGGCACCCCTTTCCTGTCTGTGCTACTTGCCCCGAGCCCAGCTTCCTGTGACCACTGATACAGGTAGCTACTTGCCATTTACCGCCAGGTGTAATACAGTTAAAACAAAGGACCTGAGTGAATCACCTTCTTCCCTCCATTTAATTCTAAACAACATCCAGTGGCTATTCCTGCTTTCATTACCCTAAGAGAGGTAAAAAATAACAAAACAAATCCCAGTAGACCACCATGCCCTAGACAAGCTTGCAGGGCACCAAAGCTCCAGCACAAGCGCAGTGGAAGGAACCTAACGCCAGAGGTGTCTGGCCTTAATTCAGACAACCTGATTAGCAGCTCTCATTTCCCTTTTTCTCCCGTTGCTGCTGCCGCCTTTGCCACGTGCTCAATGCTCTTCTGTCGCCCTGGCTCTTTCCTTCATCTGTGTTATACCTTTTGACATGGAGTAGCCCAGAGCAAAACTTTTTGTGCTCTTCAGTAAACGTAGCTCCTTGCTGCTGGCTGTGTACTTGGCAGCTCTCGTCTTGGCATTCAAAGAACATGGACTCGTTTTGGCCCAGTCAACTGTAACAGGCGTTTACTTGGAATTCATTGCTTGGCATATACAAGAGTCTGGACTCTGCCTGTCCATCCCACAGTAACATTTTTCGGCAAGAACCAGCCATGGGAGATCAATGGATTATTGATAAACATCGCCAGACCTCACCAGACTCGGGCCAGTGGCCAAAAGAAGACAATTAGGAAAAGAGAGGGATTCCCTCCTCATTCAGGGAAACCCTCTCCTCTCTTCTGCTTTGTTGGATGCGCAAGATGAGCTGCCGGTGAGGTCACCATTTGAAGAGGCGGAGACCAGCTTCAACCTTCTCCGGGACCAAGAAGACACCCACGGACCCAATGGGATCATGTTTGGTTCTTAGTCCATGCAATGTGGAGCCACACTAACCACACCTGGATGGAAATAGCTTGTCCTACACAAAATCCTCCGGGCAGCTTCCTTGAAATTTCTTGTGGTGCGACCCCTCCCTCCCTGTCTGTCAAGCTCTAGGTCCATCCTTGTCCCTGCCCCCTCCCCAGGGCTTTCACGCATCCATTGAAATGTTCAAATTATTTGGTCTGTTTAGTCCTTTTCCCCTGAATTCAGAGAAAAAGAGTTAAGAAGAACAGTGCTTCCTCACAAAGAAAAGAAAAAACAATTTATGGCTGTTTTGAAAGAAGCAGTTTGCGCGCCTACTAAACAGGCTGAGGAAAGCAGGAGCTCCTGACTGATCTAGCGCTGACTCACGGGATTCTTCTGGGTCCTAAAGCCTGCCCTTAGCTCGGGCCTCCTGGATTACTAATGCTAGTGTTCTTCTCCCCATTTTGCTTGATTTGCTCTTCTTGTGATAACCATGGCTTCAGATCTACATAACTGTCTAGCAGGATGGGTAGCCTGCATTTGCTGATTACATTTATGTCATATTTAACTTTTATCTTGTGGGTTTGTCACAGCTGTGTGTGTGCATCTTGATCTAGGGAGGTGAGGACTCTTCCAGGGCTATGTTTTATTCCCTCTTTTAGCCTGCCAGGTGGTGGGATATCCTCAAAGAAGTATCTATCACTCAGCCAGCAATTCTGAGAGCCACAGCTGCAGGGAAGTATCAGGCTTTGGAGCTTCTTTATATTTATTTATGTTAAAGGGAATTTTTTAAAAAAGACAATAAAAAGATACAAAATTTCAAAACAAGATGATAGGAAATTAACAACGGTTATTATATACTGCATATTTTTATCTTCAAAGTAGTTGCTCAAATTGCAATAGGCATGCAAAATTAATCAAACAATACAGGTGCTAACTGTTCATTTCAATGAACCCATAGAAATCAGCAGTACAATTATCTTAGCTAATGATTCTTTCTTTTCTACTCTGAACGGTTGTTCTTTCCTTTTCAGCCGTGCTCTTTCCCTTTGACAATATCTATCATACTCTTTCGGTTTCTTATACTAGGGAGATAATACAGTGTACACACGTGTGAGTCTGATTTATTTCACTTAGGCACACGGTCTCTCATTGCATCCATTTACCTATAACGGCCTCTGGTTTATCCTTCTTTGTAGCTAAGCAGCTTCCACTGCAGAGGTTCCCCTGAGTTAGGTGATTTCTGCTCCTCCACAGACAGGATACTGGGTGGCTTTAGATCTGGGTAAGCAGTACCAGTTAGTATGGCATCATGGTGCTAGACTTTGTATTCAAACTCTTTGTGGACATAGGGAAGATTCTAGGATTTTCAAAGTATCACACACTCACAAGGGCTTGAACCATCCAGCATCCAGGTGGTTCAGCTTTATCAGGGGACACTTTGATGAAAGCTGAAATCTGTTGCCTATTAGCTAGAGGATGCCCTGTTAGGCTTTCATGCAGGAACAACTCAGAGGAATGCTCTATAAGGCTTCTGTGACCAAGGAATTAAGCCGTACCAGGTCATGGACTCTCAAGAAACACCTTGGCAGGTCCCCACTAATGGAGGAGGGACTAATGCAGGGATAGGCCTGTTAGGTTTCCCACGTCCTCTTTCCAAAGCCATTTGGGGCTGCATGTGCCTCGTCCAACCACCTGGCTTCCTGCCTAAATGACTTCTCAGCTGGTCCCTTTTTCAATCACAGATGTTCAGCAGTACAAAGAAAAATGGAGTAGCTTCTCTGAGGATTTTGAAAAGTTTGCTGATGGTTTCCATACCCTAACAATGACTTTTGACCTGAGCAAGAGAGTCCTGGTCTCTTCCTGTACAACAGTAGAAAAGAAAAGGATTATAAGGTTTGCTAAGCAGGCTAATGAATCCTTCATAGCCTTACCCTTTGCTACAGTTTATTTGGGTCCTAAAAAGAAGTATTTTTAGTCAGCTCCAGATACTAGGAAAAAGCTCCAGCCAGGACCCCAAACCAAAATATATCAATTGGACAATGTAGCATATTAAGCCTTTAATACAGAGGACGAAGAAGAGTTGAATAAGAGGCAGGCTAAAGCCACATATGCCCTACCTGGTAAGGCTCCTGACAAAGTCAGTCTAGGAGAATGTGAGGTGATCCAAAGAATGACCACAGCCTTGAAAGAGTTATCTTGACAGTTTTCTTTACCTCTATGCTAAACTGCCACTTGAAAGATTTCGTTTTGCAAGAGGCCTTTATGGTGATACCAGAGTGCCCCGTACCAGTAATTGGAAGAGATCTATGATTCTTACTCAAGGTCACTCTGACATTCAAACCTCCAGCAATCTGTGTCCTATATGCTAGGGACTCAGGTGGCTGGACCTCAGTGGGACCCTTTGTCTCTGCTAGGAATTGATCCCCAACTGTGGTATGATGAACACCAAGGAGGGCTGTCAAGGCCACTCAAGTAGTCATTCACCCAAACGACCCTGGCCTATATCCTTATAGAAAACAATATTTCCTTAAGAAAGAACCTCAGCTGGGGTTAAAGCCCATTATTAGTAAGCTTCTGACTACAGAGTTAATGTCCCCATGCAATACCCCCATTTTACCATAGCCAAACCATTAGGCAAATATCACCTAGTTCAAGATCTCAGAGCTATCAATGAGTTGGTGACACCAGTCCATATGTTGCTGGCAGAGCCACACACCTTTTTAGGACATACCCTAGGAGACTCTAAATGCCTAAATGATTACCTGTCTTCAATCTCAAAAATGCCTTCGTTTACATCCTTATGGATCCCAACTCCCAAGATGTAGCTGCCTTGCAATGGGAAGATCCCCAAACAAGACTTTCCCACAGTGTACTTGATCTATCTTGTCTCAGGGTTTTAGAAACAGCCCCCACTTGTTTGCATAGGCTTTAGCTCAAGACTTAAAAGTTTAAAGTTCAAAAACTGAGGCGTATTGTATAGTGAGTAGATGTTGTCATCTATAGCTCTACCAAGGGGTTATCTAATAAAAACACCATTTAAGCTCTCAGTTGTCTAGGAAATGATTTCTCAACAAAAGGTGACATATTTAGGGTTTTTTTCATTTTTTGTGCAGGGCCTGACTAGTGACTCATAATGATCCTCCTGCTTGTACCTCCCAAGTACTGGGATTACAGGCATACACCACCATGACCGGACTCCATTGCCAGCTCAGCATGCTTGAGAGTGGGATGGCGGGGCAGGTGGGGCAGGCAGGGCCAGGAACCAAACCCTGGTCCCCGAGTTGCCCTAAGCAAGTGCTTAATCCGCTGAGCTATACCACCAGCCCTAAGGTGACCTATTTGGGATACATTTTAACTCCAGGAATAAGATAACTATCCCCAAGGAGAGAAGAGATAATTTGCTGTTTGGGCCTTCCAAAGTCTGAACAACAGCTGATATTTTTTTCTTTGAAATAATAATCAGACCTCTATATGAGATAACTCAGAGGATAAGGAACTGGATTCCTGCCATGGACAGCCACTCAAAAGAGGCTTTCAAAACCTTAAAATGTGTCCTGATGCCAGCCCCAGCATTAAGAACCCCACATACAGCCAAGCCTTTTTCACTCTTCATGACTGAAGGGGTAGCCACAGGAGCAGCTTTCTTTGTTTTTGTTGTTGTTGTTTTGTTGTTGTTGTTTTTTTCTTGTTTCAGAACTTTTGTTTGTTTGTTTATTTATTTCCATGGCCGGCTCAGCCTGCCCTGACGGCAGGGCTGGTGCAGCATGTGGTGCCAGGGATTGAACCGCGGTCCCTAAAGCCGCCTAAGCTTTCCTAAGCAGGCGCTTTAGACCACTGAGCCATCCTCCCGGGCCCCAGGAGTGGCTTTCTAGATCAAGAAAACCGACAAGTTGGCTACTTTTCCAAGCAACAAAATAGAGCTGCCACAACACTTTCAATATAGGAAGCTACTAATATAACATCTTAGGCCAAAGCTCTTCATTCTAACCCCATACCAGGTTAAGGTTCTATTAGAACTCAGGGGACATTGGTGGATGGCTGGAGAAAGGCACACTAAACGTCAGTCAATTCTCATTGAAATCCCAGATGTTTCTCCTCAGTCTTACACCATCTCAAACCCAGCCAGCCTCCTCACAACCAAGCAACAGATAGAAACTAAGTGCAAACAATGTTGTGCACCAAATTATGCCAGCTGCCTTGATCTGAGGGACTAGTCGTTCATGGATATGGCTAGCACAAGGCTCAGGGATGGCAGCAGCTTCATAAAAGATGGCATTAGGAGGGCAGGCTATGCCACAGTCAGCCTTACCAAGGTCATTGATGAAAGAGGACTTCCCACTGGGATTTCTACTCAAAAGGTAGTACTTCACTCATGCTTTTCAACTTGCCTAGGAAAAGAAGGCCAATATATATACTAACTCCAAATGCATCTTTCTGATCCTACATGTAAGTGAAGCCATCTGTAAAGAAAGAGAACTTTTGACTAGTTGCCAGTCTCCAATAAAACATGGACCAGAGATCCTCAAGCATTCAAGACAGTAAATACCCAAGAGAGGTAACAGTCGTCTATTGCTGAGCATAGCAAGCCTCCTTGAACCCAGTCTCCTAAGTTCACTCTAAGGCAGTTTCTTCCCATGTTTGGTCTGTTTTCTGTAACAAAACCAGATGAGTAACACTTTGTTCTTTCTACATAAAGTAAAACTGTATGACTAGTCTTGCTACTCTCATGCTTCCATCTCTGTCCTATGTTATAAAATGACTTCTTTGGGGATTTTTTTCTGTTTCTTTTGGGTTCCTCCTGGATGAGTCAAATAACATCCTGTAATGGAGACAATACACAGTGATTACTTACGTAAAACCCTAAAGGCACTCACATCTCCTCCTATCATCAACAGCTACCTAAGAACTTGACAGCCTAAATCAGTGATGTTGTATCTTTTCGATAATAGAGCCAAAGTGTAACTCAAAGCCCACTTATTTAGCACAAAATGCCAACAATGCATTTAAACCTGAACACTGAGATTTTAGTTTAGGAAAACAACAACTCTATATTAACATCTCTTGTCTTGAAAGTAAAAGGTTTGCCATACCACTGCTGGCCTAGACAAAAGCTGCCCTGGGTATCACCATCCTTCAAGATCAAATAGACTTAGCAGCAGTGATAGCCATACAGCATTATAGAGGACTAGATCTCCTGACTGCTAAGGCAAAGGGGTCATTTTATCTCTAAAAAAAAAAATGTAGTTCCAATGCCATTCATTTGAAACAGTGAGAGATGTAGCCCAGAAAGTGGTAATCATGTTCCTAAGACCACAAAAAACTGAGTCCTTGATCTCATGGCCCAAATCTGGAATAGGGGGTCTTAGTTACTGTTGTGGATATGGATTTTATTAAAGCTTCTTAGAACATTATTATTTTGATTTTACAAACCTAACCTTTTAGTCAAATTTGTTTCTTCTTATTTGACAACCATTAAACTACTGGTGATGGCTCTAGTCTAAAATCAGCATCAGGCTCATGTCCATGGCTCATCAAGAAATCTTTGAAAAGCTGGGCGTGGTGGCTCATGCCTGTAATCCCAGCACTTGGGAGGCTGAGGCAGGAGGATTGGTGCGAGTTCAAGACCAGCCTGGGCTACAAAAGTGAGCTCAAGGCCAGCCTGAACTGCATAGCAAGACCCGGTCTCAAAAAGACAAAAAAAAAAAAATCTTTGAAGGAAAAATTCAGCTCTCCTTAATGCTTAGAGCAGTTGGAGAGAAGATTTCTTAGTTTCCAGGTTACTAAAGCCAATGCCCCTATTCAGCCAGAAGTAGCAACAAAAGATGTAATTTCTTCCTTGCCACACTTTAATAATTTGTAGAGATCAAGGTTCTCAGTGGAAGAATAGCACAGTTAGAGTAAGTAGCATCGAAGAATTCATTCCCTTCCACCTATTTAATTCTAAACAGTTCCCTATAGCCATCCCTCTTTCTGTTGTCCTAAATGCGGCAGAAAATAAAATAGCAAAAAGCTGGTAGATTGTATTCTAGGCAAGAGCACACATCTATTGGATCTTGTAGCCTGACATCAATCACTTTCCCCCTACTCCCACCCCATTAAGGGTTCATAAATACTGTATGTCCTACATATCATATAGTATGTTATAGTACTATATAGCACTATACTATACTATACTGTACTATAGCATACTATGATTACTATGTGATAGGTAGCACATGTAATTAAATTCAGAGTGAATTCTGGGACAAGAACACATTGAAAACCCATAAGATGACTCTGCACCCTGTCAATTGCTCCTGTCAATCACACTTGGAGATTCAAGGGAAGGCATCTGGGTTGAAATGCAGACCTAAATTCCTAAGGCCTTCTTTATCTGAGGCTATTGCTGTTTCTGAGTACTGTGACTTACATGCTGTGCTTTTACTTTTCTGGCCCTGCCATCATTTTTCCATCTGTGCCATATATTTTGTTGGCATGGGCTTGTCCTGAGTACAACTTTCTGTGATCATCAAAAAATGTTGGTGCTTGCTAGTTGGTACTCGGTGTACACTTGTGATTCATTGCTCAGCATCACAAGAGCCTAAACTATACCTGTTCATTCCATGGTAATTACAGATTCACCAGGCTCAGTGATTGGAACACAGCCAAAGAAATCTGTGCCAAGAAGCATCAGAACCAAATGTCAGACAATTAAAGACAAAGCAGAGCCAGGAATGCTGACACACACCTATAATTGTAGTGTTTCAGAGGCTGAGGCAGGAGGATTGCTATTGATTTGAGCCTAGCCTGGGCAAGGCTGACCTCTAAACCATCTAGTGAGTCCCTATCTCAAAAAAAAAAAAAAAAAAAAAAAAAAAAAAAAAAAAAAAAAAAAAAAAAAAAAAAAAAAAAAAAAAAAAAAAAAAAAAAAAATCCCAAAGACAAAGAAAAAATCGTAAAAGCAAGAACAACACTTTAGCTATGGGTGAAGTGCAATTTCAATGGCATCAGACTTCTCATCAGAAATCGCAGAGGCCAGGAGGAAATAGCATAATATTCTCTGAAGGCTCAAGAGGAAAGAGTCAGCTGCCAATCTTGTATCCAGAAAAGCTGATCTTCAGGAAGGAAGGAAGGAACCCAAATGTTATAGAATGAAGAAAGCATGGTGACCCAGTTGTGCTAGAAAATAATAATGTCCTCATGAGTTCCTAAAGTAAATCCAAGGAGGTATTGACAACTTTGAGAATGACTATATTTTTTTAAGATTTGTTCATGTCATTATCAAGTCTCATAGATCATTTATTTTTATTTTTATTTAATAATTTTCTTTTATTTTCAAGAATAAAAAACAAAAGCAAGAAAAGCAAAAGCAAAGACAGAAACAGGGTAACATATAACAGTACATAATTAAAGATTTTCAAAACAAGAATATCTCATTAACAGTGATTGATATATTATCTATTTTTATCATCAAATCCATTGCTCAAATTAACAGATACAGTTATGCAAGATAGGACATATGCTTGAATATTACCACATACTTTCAAAAAATCTTAAATCTTTTTAAAGAACGTTCAAGAGATGAATTATGATGTCTTAGTCTTTTTTGTAGAAAACATTTTCTTTCTTGCATATAAAGCCTATCATTTTTATACTCAGAGACCTGGTATTTCATGCAGGAGGATCATCTGAGCTGACAAGTTGAAGGTCAGCCCTGGAAACAGTGAGACACCTGCTCACGTATTAAAAAAAAAAAAAAGACCACAACTTACCTCAAATGAATACGCTTTTCCAATGCCGTCGCTCGCTCCAGTGATAACTGCAAACAGCAAGAACAGTTTTAAACAATTGAATTGAACTTCTCTTTTTTAATTTTAATTTTAATTTTAATTTTTTATTTTTATTTTTTGAACTTCTCTTAAAGTTAAATTGGGTATGGATTTCCCAGGACCCTGCAATGCCTTTCATATCCTCTTTGTCAGGTCCCCTGTATTCCACAGATTCTCATGGGATGGGGGTAGGAGGAAGGTAGAACTTGACTTTTAGATAGAACCTTAAAATATTCTTAGTATGAATGCTGTGCCTGTAGGGAGAGAGCAGTTACTGGCCCACTGGCTATACCTTTTCTTGCAACAACATTGAAACACTCGATATTCAAAGCAGTAAGCATTACTCCACTATATAAGGCTCGATTGGGACATGATTCTTCCAGCACCCAACCTGTCTGCCAGCAGAGGCCTTATTCTCAACTCAGCACTAGCGCTCTCAGCAAACACAAGATGCCACAAGGATGACCAGATGGCGCAAGCAATCTCTCAAACATCCGAGTACCTGAAGACACCCAAACATTTATACACACTGGGTGCCTAAAGGACTTTGCCCACTGGGGCATGAAACATCCAGAGAACTTTGACTACTGAAGTTTACTAAAGTCTTTCCATCTAATATTCAGTGCTTTCTTGCAAGGCCTATTAAAAAAAAAAAAAAAAAAAAAAAGCCTACTTTTCATTGCTCCCTACAGATGGCCTTTTTTCCCTCTGTCTGCCAGCACCCAGGCACAAGAAATTTCATCCGATGCTGCCTTTACACAGGCCCTGTGGTCTCAGCTGGCCCCTGATTCATGCTGTTCCTTACATGAGCAATACCAAAATCCCCAGTCCTTGCTCACTGACCACTAAATATTAAAAATTAATAGTCATTGTTGTGTTGTTTTGGTTTGGCTTGGTTTTAGTTTTAGTTTTTAGAGACTGGTGAGGCTGTAGAAAACATACACCAAAATGCAACAAAGAATCTCAACCTAGGGGCCCGGCAGGATGGTTCAGTGGTCTAAAGCACTTGCTTGGGCAGCTGCAGGGACAGCAGTTCGATCCCCGGCACCACATGCTGCGCCAGCCCTGCCCTCAGGGAAGGCTGAGCCGGCCATAAAAATAAACAAACAAAAGTTCTGAAACAAGAAAAAAATAAATAAATAAAATTTAAAAAAAAAAAAAAAAAGAATCTCAACCTAGTTACACTTTATCCTGACTGCTCAGGATTTAGATAACGTAAGCTTCAAGCCATCAGTGGCAAGCATTGTTCCCTGTTATCTCTCTCCCTACAGGCCCAGTTTCATCCTAAGAACATTTCAAGGTTCTTTCTAAAGGTCAAATTCTGCCTTCCTTCCACCCCCACCCCACAGATAGCCTATAGAAGATAGAGGACCTAACAAAGAGGACACCAAAGTCCCAAAGGGATGGCAGGGTCCTGGAAAATCTGTACTCAATAGAGCTCTCTTTTGTCATACAGCACTCCAATAGGTCTTCTAGCGTTTTATGTCTAGTCCACCAGTGAATGCATATTTAGAGATGGAGTTCCAAGATAAACGTCATTCCTGTGCACACTGCTACTTTAAACCTCATTGCAATTCTGGGGCTTGGGAGATAGCTCCGTGGACAAGTGCCTGCCTAACAAGTGCAAAGTCGTGAGTTTGAACCCTGGTTCGCAAAAAAAAAAAAAAAAAAACCCTCATTGCAATTCAATACACATACACAAACCCCACTCCACCTCCCACACACCCTGCAACTGATCTTTGAATTAGCAATCAAAAAGCATGTGTCTAAGTATGAACAAAACCACATTATCCTAGCCTGGCATGGTGGTTCACGCTTGCAATCCCAGGACTTGAGAGGCTGAGGTCGGAGGATTGGTGTGAGTTCAAGAGCAACCTGGGCTACAAAAGTGAGTTCAAGGCCAGCCTGAACTGTATAGTGAGACCCTGTCTCAAAAAGACAAAAACAAAAACAAAAACCATTATCTTACTTCATGGGGCCCGGCAGAATGGCTCAGTGATCTAAAGCGCCTGCTTGGGGAAGCTTGGGTGGCTTCAGGGACCTCGGTTCGATCCCCAGCACCACATGCTGCACCAGCCCTGCTCTCGGGGCGGGCTAAGCCAGCCATAAAAATGAGGGAATAAACAAACAAAGGTTCTGAAACAAGAAAAATAAGTAAATAAATAAAATAAAATAAAAACATTCTTTAAAAAAAAAAAGATTATCTTACTTCAGAATAGGTACAGTCCAAGCAGTGCACCAGCAGAAGTTCCCTCTGTTCAGCACTGACTCCTCATTGCTTCTGAAGGACCCTTTTCAGTGGATGCATGCACACTACACATAAAGAAACTGTGCTAGATTTCTCTTGCATTCCACATTCTCTTCCACTATGGGTGAGTTAAATTAGGGCTGGAGTGAACTGAACTACTACGTGTTGTAGGCAGAATGTGTCAAAGGTCACAAAAATCCAGAGAAAATTGGACAAAATCTCTCCATGGCTCCTGAGCACTGTGTATGGAACAAGTCGGAAAGTGCTGTTTTAAATCTTTCATTTACATCTGATGGGAAACCAGGCAAGTCTGTTACTAAGGTAATATAAATCTGGTCCAGGCAGGGTGAGCTTTGGATAGGACACACCGATCCCAGCGCCTTGTTTGAATGATGAAGAAGGCAATCCACACATTTTGGACACAGGATATCACTGTGCCTTATCCCTGAAATTGCTGTGGGTCTTCCCAGAATCATGTTGTCACCCAGCAGCATGACCTCTTTTGTGCCACAGTAAAGGTATGCATTTGCTTTCTTATCGAGTTCTTTGTTCAGGACACCAAGGAGCTGGAAAGGAGCCCCCAAGACAAACCATCTGGGAATCTTCAAGATCACCCAGTATAAGGGATAGAGTGTAATTTAGATTTTAGCACACATAATGGCAACTAATAGCCAACTAATAATTACTTTATGCCATGTGCTATTTCAAGTGCATAAGTTGTATCACTCCAGCTAATGCTCAAAACAAGCTTATGATTCAGGGATTCTCATTATCTTAGTTGATACATAAAGACGCCCCAGGAAAGTTCTTAACTTCAAGAGGCCTCACTGCCACAAGCAGTAACAAAAATTTTGAACTCAGGCTAATTTTGGAAGCTCCAAGTCTACAAAATCATACCAATTAAAATAATTATGAAATCAATCATGGAGCTCAGAAAGTTAAAAAATTCAGTCTCTAGTAACTACAGTTTCTTATTATCCTGCACTTGAGATGTATCATCTCTCTAATGTCTGTCTGTGTTGAAAATGATGAAAATCAAGACTCAGTTTTGATTCATTAAAATAGGTTTAGATTATATTTTTCAGTTTGAGTGCACCAATGACCTGTCTATCCCCAACTGACTTATTTTGGCATGTGTGCTCTCACACCTGGGTCCTAGTTTAGTAGACAGTGGCTGTGAAAATTTCAAGTCTACTCAGCACATGGCCTTCAAATCCATGTAGCGAGGCACCAAGCTCCACAACTCCCAGGCTCAGGCCACCTTGCAAGTTCACTGGACATAGCATGCTACTGGCACAAGCAAGAGGTACACACATGTGCACACAAACACACACACACACACCCCAAATATTAGAAGCATACATTATAAATCCATCACCAATTCTAAACAATTTCTCATACAGCCACTTTAAAAATTTGCGAGGCTAATCCAGTTTCAACAACTGAGGATACAAGATCTCCCAGCTAACTTGAATTTTAGCATGATATATCCAGATTGTAATGTACCAAAAATATTTTTTGCTAATCTGAAATTCATTCTTACTACTCGGTGTTTTGTTGGGCATCCCCATAAAGGTGCTATTACTTCATTTTTAGCCTGGATGTCATTTCTTTTTTTTTTAACTGCATGTTATTTCTAAAGCTGTTTACTTAAAAAAAAATCTTTTCATTAGTACATGTTTGCAGTAAATAAGAATTACATTTTTTAATGGGGAAGTTTGCACATATATATATAATATATCTTAATGCTTTTTTCATTCCTCTCCCCTTTTCTCCTTCCAACTGTTCTTAATTTTTTAAATTATTACATTGATTGAGTGATTGGTTGTTTGACTGTTTGATCAATTGATTGACATTGGTGTCCCCTTTTTAATTATAAACCCCTGGAGAAAATTCAGTTTTTCTCTCAAGGCAATACTAAAACCCTGACCTTAGCCCTAGGCTAAAATTGTGCATAGTGGTTCCAATAGATAAATCCCATTTAAAAGCAGCACTTAACTACTGCAGACCAGACCCAGATTTTGTATCTAATCACCTTGAAAATGGGACCTCAGAGATCTTTGTTGCCTTGACTTTGCAACTCCCTCCCTTCTTAAAGAGGCTTGGATAATTTCTTTCTAATAAAGTGAATAAACTGTTTTTGGATTTCAAATTTTTGAAACACCCTTTGGCAAAAATGTAAGCACACTAGGTTTTAGAAATCTGGAGATGAAGGTACAAAAATTTCTGATTCATTTATTATTTGTATGACTAGAAATCTCTAAAAAGAAGACATGTGCCAAGCAAGGTTGAAAAGATATGGGCAAGAGTTGAGGAGGCTTCTTTCTTAGCTACTCTCCTTAGCTACTCATCTTGTTGCTTACAATTCCAGTTTAGTCCCATAAATGAATTAAATTAAATTTAAAGTTGAACTCTCCAAGAAATTACACCTCTGCAGTCAATATATCAGATGCAATGTATCATGCAGTATACCAAATGCAGCATACCTTGTGAACACTAAAAGTAGACAAGAACAATCAACTTAATAAAGCAAATTAGGAAAGCCCACCTTACCTGCCCACTGTCCCATAGATGGCAGAAAAGATGGAGGCACAGTTTCCCTGAAGCTCAGAAAAATACATTTAGAGAATCTCACACACTTCATCAGGATGAACAGGCACACCAGCAGCCCTACAAGAATGAAGACATGATCCAGAGCCTCCCCCATGGCTACTGCTCCACAGTAGAAGTTGCTTCCAGTCTGGCCCAGGCTGCCACCTCTGACCTCCAGGGGTGGAGCCACCTAAGGCCATCCCTTTCCTTCTAGAAGCCAGGGTACATTCCACTTACTCAGAGGCATTTAGATAGTCTCAGTCTTTTACACAGCCCTCTGGCTAACAAGCTTCTGAATGAAATATTCTTCCTGATATCTTTATAGCACTGGATGTCCTCCGTTAGTGAGTCTTTGGGATGAGGAAAAACCAAACTCTAACAAAGAAAAGATAGCAACCTGGGTTCTTTTCTTGGATTGGAAGACTGCTGTGAATTGGCTGCCAAAAGTTCATGTATTGGAAGCCTGGTTTAGGGGTGTGATAGAGCCATTAAGAGCCTACACTAGGGTACTTCATTAAGTCACTAGATGGAAAGAGTACCCTCAGAGGGAAATCTTGGGCAATTTGAGAGAGTTCTTCCAAGAGCAAGCTGTTACAAAGGTCTGACCCTGACCCCTGACTTCCCTGTTCGGACAGGTGGTCCCTGCCACTCATACGCACTGCCATCATTTCCAGTCTAACATTTGATGACATGATTCAGGAAGACCTCATCAGAACCAGTTCCTGGTTGTTCTTTCAGCATTCAGAGCTTGACTAAGTAAGTCTCTTTTCAAATAAAGTTAGCCCACCTTGAGTATTTTGTGGCAGGAATGGAAAGTGAATACAGGAACTGCAAAGTATGCCAAATCCAAGTCACACTTATTAGATGCCTATCAAGCGGTAGCCACTACTCAAGAGACTAAAGATATAACAGCGAAGTATCAAAGGCTCTGCCTCAGAACTTAGATTGAGTATGAGAAATAGACAATAAAATCAGACAATCTCAGACACAAGTTATGGGCAGTGAGTATGAGAAATAGACAATAAAATCAGACAATCTCAGACAGAAGTTATGGGCAGTGCCATGTTACAGTGACCAGTCAACGGATTCTTTTTTTTTTTTTTTGCGGGACCAGGGTTCAAACTCATGACCTTGCACTTGCCAGGCAGGCACTTGTGCCTCAGAGCTATCTCCCCAGCCCCCTAACGGATTCTTTAGAAGGAGTTTCATGCAGGAATTCTATGAGAAGGTGACCTTTAAGGTTGAAATTTGAATGAAAAGAAGGAGCCAATCCTGCAAACATGAAGCTCCCTTCAGGCTGATAGGCCAACTTGTTCAATTCCCACATAGGTTCTGATGAGGGCTTCCTGAGCTGTGTCATCAGGTATTAGACTGGAAATGATGACAATGCATATGAGTGGCAGTGACCACCTGTCCAAATAGGGAAGTCAGGGATTCTTATTTAGGGGTCAGAGTCAGACCTTTGTAACAACTTGCTGTTGGAAGAACTCTCTCCAGTTGCCCAATATTTCCCTCTGAGGGCACTCTTTCCATTCAGTGATTTCATGAAGTTTCCTAGGCCTAGATTCTTAACTAGTTCAAATTCCTGTCCCTAAAACAGGCCAGAGCAAGATATTTAAGAAATAAATAGGACAGCTGAATCCGGGCACAGTGGCTTGCAGCTATAATCCTAGCACTAGGGAGGCAGAAAACAGGAGGATCACTATGAGTCCAAGCTGTGTAGTGAGACCCTGCATGGAATGAATGAAAGGAAGAGAGAGAGAGAAAAAGAGAAAGAGAGAGAGACAGAGAGAGAGAGAGAGAGAGAGAGAGAGAGAGAGATAGGATAAAAGGCAGAGGACCTGTTCTGTAGAGAGCAAGAATGGGAAGAGAAGGCCACAAGAAGAGGGGCCACAAGAAGAGGGGCCACAAGAAGAGGGACCAGCTAGTTTCTTATGGTCAGGATTTTGGACTTAGCTTAATAGGAAGCTTAGGAAATTGAATTATATACTATGAACTACAGCTATAAAAGGTCACTGGATATTTCCTCCTTCTGATAACACATAGTGAAATACCTTTTTGAAAATCTTTTTTTTTCTCCCCTTACACCTTTGGAACTGCATGGTCCCCAACTTCTTCAGCTTTAGATAATTGATTCATATATATATATATATATATATATATATATATATATAATTCTTTTTATTATTATAGCTTTTTTAATTTTGAAGAGTGAAAACAAGAGCAAGGAAAATGAAAGCAAAGACAGAAACAAGGCATTATGTAACAATGCACACATTACAGCTTTTCAAAACAAGAATAGCTAAGTAACAGTGATTGATATATTATCTATTTTTATCACCAAATCTTTTGCTCAGATTAACAGATATAGTTATGCAAGATGAAGGGGCCAAGGAGATAGCTCCATGGCACAAGTGCCTGCCTGGCAAGTGCAAGGTCATGAGTTTGAATCCCAGTTCTGGAAAAAAAACAAAACAAAACAAAAAAAAAACCTATCAGCCACACACCTTAGGGCCAGCACCATGGCTCAGCAGTCTAAAGTGCTTGTTTAGGCAAGCTTAGGCAACTACAGGGACTGCAGTTCGATCCCCATAACCACATGCTGTGTCAGCCTCACCCCCAGGACAGGCTGATCCAGCCATAACATAAAAAATAAAAATAAAAATAAACAAGTTATACAAGATGGGACATATTAGTGAATATTACCACATGCTTTCAAGAAATCTTAAACTCTTATTCTTAACTCTCATTTTCTTTTATTACCTCTTTTTTTTAAAAAAAAAAAAAAAGGTAATAAAGAGAGTAAACTAATAATTGATCTGACTTTAGAAATCGTACGCATTTAGAAGACCAAGATGACAGGTATTTCAAACATGGTTTTAGTATTACACATTGCTGTTTTCAATGTAGTTGCTTAGTTCACAGATATCAACATAGAGTTGGTCAGGGTGAGAGTTCTATCCATTAACTGCTATTTTCAAAAACCTGATGGAAATTCTTAGGACTGCTGTTTTATCCAACTTGTATATATACACATGTATGGTTTTTCCCATACCTTGTTTTCTAACTTTTCTCCTTTCCCTCTATTTGTTGTTTAAACCTTAAATTCTATTTCTTTCAATCTAACTGTGTCTGTTATAGCTTTCAGTTTTTATTTCTTCTTTTGAGTTCTTACACTAGGCAGACAATGCAATACTTACCCATGTGAGCCTGGTTTATTTCACTTAGAAATATAGCCTTAAGTTGCATCCACTTGCCTAAAAAAGCTCAAGTTTGTTTTTCTTTATAGCTGAGTAATACTCCATTGTATAAAAACACCACATCTTTTTTATCCATTCCTAAGGTAATAGGCATTTTGGTTATTTCCAAGATTTGGCTATCACACATTGTGCTGCTATAAACATGGCTGCACATATATCATGTATTCAGTCCTTTTGGGAAAATTTCCAGGAGGGGAATAGGATTGAACTGAATGGGCTTCCAATTCTACTTTTTTGAGGACTCTCCACAATGATTTCTATGGCTGTACCGTTCTACATTCTCACTAGCCGTGGAGCAGAGTTCCTTTTTCCACGCAACTACTCCAACATTTGTTGTTGCTTGATTTCTTTCTTTATAGCAACCATTCTTTTGTGGGCAAGATGGTATTTCAGTGTTGTTTTAATTTGCATTTTTCAAATGGCCGGTGATGTGGAACATCTTTTCATGTATTTATTTGTCTCTTGTATCTCTTCCTCTGAGAATGGTGTATTCATCTCAGATGCCCATTTTTGGACTGGCTCTCTAAACTTTGGGGCCCTAATGTTTTTTAGTTCTTTATATATTCTAGATAGAAGATCTTTGTCTGAGTGATTATTAGTTAAGATTTTAAGTTAAGATGTTTGCCAAATTTGTAGGTTGTCTTTTCACTCTGTTGGTAATTTCTTTTGAGGTGCAGAAACTTCTCAATAAGAGGAGATCCCAGTTGTTAATTCTTTCAAATATTTCCCATGCAGTTTGATTTTTGTTCATGAACTCTTTGCCTACCCCTATACCTTCAAGATTTCCTCCTACTTTCTCTTCTAGAGGATTTAGAGTTTCTATTTTAATGCTTAGATCTATAGTCCATTTTGACTTTAGTTTAGTGCATGGTAATAGACTTGGGTCTAGTTTTAGTTTTCAACATGTGGAGAGTCAGTTTTTCTGGCACCATTTGTTAAAGAGGCTATCTTTCTTCCAATGAACATGCTTGGTCCCTTTGTCAAAGATAAGATGACTGAGTGTGTTTGTAGTTGTGTCTGCATCTTGTAATCTATTCTATTGATCCTCAGGTCTATTTTTTGGCCAATACCATGCTGTTTTTATCACAGTAGCTTTGTAGTATAAATTCAAGTCAGAAACTATAATGCCTCCTGCCTTGCCCTTGTTGCCCAGGACTGTCTTTGCTATCCCAGGTCTTTTCTGGATCCAGATAAATTTTAGGAATGAGTTCTCTAGATCTGTTAGCTATGTTTATAGTATTTTGATAGGGAATGCATTAAATCTGTGTAACAGTTTTGGGAGTATGGCCATTTTCACAATGTTGGTTCTTCCTATCGAAGAGGAAGGAATATCTTTCCATTTTCTGAAATCCTCTTCAATCTCTTTTCTCAGAGTAATATAATTTTCATTGAATAGATCTTTTACTTCTTTAGTTATATTAATTCCTAAGTATTTCATTTTTCATGATGATATTGTAAAGGATATTATTTCCTTAATTTCTCACTTGGTGTGTTTGTTATCTATGTAGAGGAATGCTATTGACTTTTTGGTATTGACTTTGTAACCTGCTATGCTACTAAGTTTGTTTATTAATTCTAGGCACTTCTTGGTGGAATTTTTTGGATCTTCCAAGTACAATATCATGTCATCTGCAAATAATGATATTTTAACTTCTTCTTTACCTATTCTTGTTCTTTTTATTTCTCTCTCTTATCCAATGTCTGTAGCTAATGATTCCAGAACTATACTGAATAGGAGTGGTGGTAGGGAACATCCATGTCTTGTACCAGATCTGAGAGTAAAAGACTTCAGTTTTTCCCCATTTAGAATTATGTTAGCTGTTGGATTGTCATAGATGCCTTTTATCAGATTGATGTAAAGGCCATCTATTCCAATTTGCTATAGGACTTCGAACATGAATGAGTGTTGGACTTTGTCAAAAGCCTTTTCTGCATCCATTGAGATGATCAGGTGGCTTTTGGCCTTGGCTGTATTGATATAATATGTTGTATTTATAGATTAGTGTATGTTGAACCATCCTTGCATCCCTGGGATGAATTCTTCCTGGTCACGGTGCATAATTTTCTTGATGATTTACTGTACTCTATTTGCAGGATTTTATTGAGGATTTTTGCATCTATGTTTATGAGGAAGATTAGCCTATAGTTCCCTCTTCTAGTTGAATCTTTCTCTGGTTTTGGTGTCAGTATAATACTTGCCTCCAGGAATGATTGTAGGAATGTTGCTTCTTTTTTTATTTAATTGAAGAGTTGGAAGAGTATTGAGATTATATCTTTTGTAAACTTCTTGTAGAGTTCAGCTGTGAATTTATCAAAACCTGGGCTTTTCTTTGTTAGTAAGTTTTTTTTATTACATTTTGAATTTCACTGGCTGATATTGGGTTATTCAGAGTTCTTGTATTTCCTTGATTCACTTTTGATAATTTGTACCTTTCTAGAATCTGTCCATTTTCTTCTGTGTCTTCAACTGATTCTCTAAAATTACAGTTGAATGTTTTTTTGGTTTTGGGTTGGTTTTTTTTTCCCCATAGAGGAAATATAGCTGCCACATTTAGTGCATATTAGCTATTGGTCAATACTTAGACTGTTATGATGCTTACACTATAATCAAGGATTTTGTCTTCATTACTTTCCTTCTTGCTGGGACCAAATATCAAACATTCAAATTAAGGGAGGGAAGATTTATTTAGTTCATGGCTTATAGATATTTCAGTCTATACTTATACTTACCTGGCTCCAATCAGGGTGGCTTGCCAGAGGGCCACTGCAGAGGAGAACCAGTTCATAGCAACCAAAAAACAGCAGAAGCAAGCAAGCAAAGGTGAAGACACATCTTTTTCTGTCCCTTATATTGTATCCAGGCTACTAGAAGTAGAGGGGTACCAAAGTAACCAGAGAACTGATTTAGTAATCACCCACACTTAATCCAAGCATCATACATTCTAGATTCATCCACCTCTGAGAAAGCCCTGCCTCTGACTGAATGAGGTTTTGAAGGGACATCTACACAAAATACACAATAGATTTTTTTCTCTAGGCTCAAGGGAAATCCAAAATCAGGTCTCAAGATATATTACTTCTCAAGTAGCCTTTTGTTGTTGTTGTTGTTGGTTTTTTTGTTTTGTTTTGTTTTATTTTTTAATTTATTTTTGTGGTGCCAGGGATTGAAATCAGGACCCTGTGCTTGCCAAGCAGGCACTTATTCTACTGAGCTATCTCTTCAGCCTCAAAAGGCCTTGGTAGATACTGCTATTAGCTTTTTATTGCTATAGCTGATTTGATTGTATAAGACTACCCCTGGCTCAGTGCATAATTTTGAGCCAATAAATGTGTTTGCTGATTCTAAATTCAATCTAGAGAGAAGGACACCAAAAGTTCCTAACCATAGAACTCAGACCGGATCAGACTCTGGAAACATGGATGCAACCTGGTGGAAATAAGTCCTAAGTCTGAGTTAGCTTCAGTATGGCATTGGAGATAACAGAGGAGTTATTGAAGTGAGGACTCTCAGACTCTCGGGCAAAGAAGTTATATGTGGATCACATATGCATTGTCTCATTGAAATAAATATGTTTCCATTAAATATCTTATAGGATTTTTTTCATTTTGTTTATTTAGTAATGTGGGATACGTTATATTCCTTTCTAGTTTTCTTTTTATTAGATTTTTTGCTTTTGTGTATTTTTCTTCCATTGGCTCTGATTTAATAGGTGTCTAGGTTCTATCCCTCATCTCAGTTCTCTGTGTAGTTTCTCTGCCTCAAAGACTCACACTGTGACCATATTTCTTTATTCTTTCGCCAAATATATAAACTCCTTCTCCCTAGTCTCAAGTTTCCCGCACTTAGCTGCCCCACAGTCACTCTTTTTTTTTTTTTTTTTGGTATTTATATTTTTTTTT
>PVJA010004546.1:0-85245 GCA_004027025.1 Myocastor coypus
TCAAAAAAAAAAAAAAAAAAATCCTACATTTTTTTTTTTTTATTATTTTAGAATAATTTGTAAATGTCCATGAGATTCTCTTGGTTGATGGTAATCTTCAGTTGGTTTTTGGTGTTTGGTCTTCATTGTTGAGCTCTTCCATTACCTTGCTGATTTTCTATTTATTTGTTCTGTAGTTGAGAGAAGGTTGTTTACGTCTGTCTCCAACTCTAAAGTAGATTCTCTTGCAGATGTGTTTCTCAGCAGTTTGCAGCTGTGCTTAATGTGCGTACTTTAGGGTGGCCATAGCTTCAGCTTTTCATCATTATATATGTCCCTTTGTCCCTGGTAACTTACTTCCTCAAAGGTTTGCTTTAATAATAATATATCCACAATATATTTTTCATCCTTTTACTTCCAGCCTGCCTATATCATTATCTTAGAAGCAAGTTTCTTATGGATACTATAATTTTTAATCCAGCTTAGAGTCTGTTTTTAACTATGTAATTAAGGGTTGGAGAGATAGCTGAGCAGCATAAGCACCTGCCTGGCAAGTGCAAGGTCCTGAGTTCAACCTTGGTACTCCATTATAAATAAATAAACCATTTTCTTTTAATTAAATTGTTGCTATAACCATGTATTCTCTATTTTTATGATTTTTGCTCTCCATTTTTTCTGTTTTCTTTTTCCTACATTAGGGTTTCTTATTTTTTAAATTGTTTTGATTTGGCTTACCACTTTTACTATATTTTTGTATAATTTTTTTAGTGGGCAGGTATCACATATACATAATTTGTCACAGTTTTCAGGGCTTGTCTTACCAATTTAAGTGACATATCAAAACCTCATCTCACAGGCTGGGGAGATAGCTCTGTGACACAAGTGTCTGCCTAGCAAGTGTAAGGTTGTGAGTTTGATCCCACAAAAAAAAAAAAAAAAAAAAAAACTTATCTCCTTTTATGTTCCTTTGCCCTCCACTGTTTTTTGTTGTTGTTGTTGTTTTGTCTTTTTGAGACAGGGTCTTGCTATGCAGTTGAGGCTGGCCTTGAGCTCACTTTTGTAGCCCAGGCTGGTCTCAAACTCTCACCCATCCTCTTGCCTCAGCCTCCCGAATGCTGGGATTACAGACATGTGCCACCACACCTGGCTTTTTTTATTTTTGGGTTTTTTGTTTTGTTTTTGTTTTTTGCCCTCCACCGTTCTAACAGTTATCTTTAAAATTTCCACTGCAGCTGGGCGTGGTGGCGCACGCCTGTAATCCCAGCACTCGGGAGGCTGAGGCAGGAGGATTGGTGCGAGTTCGAGACCAGCCTGGGCAACAAAAGTGAACTCAAGGCCAGCCTCAACTGCATAACGAGACCCGGTCTCAAAAAGACAAAAAACAAAATAAAATAAAATAAAATAAAATTTCCACTGCAAGAGCCAGCCATTTAGCTCAGCAGATGGGGTTTGATCTTCAGTGTGCCATGCTGGCCCTGCCCCAGGGGTGTGCTGAGACTGTGACTGGGCGTGGTGGTGCCCACCCGTAGTCTAGCGCTTGGGAGGCTGAAAAACTGGAGGATCGCTAAAAGTCCAGTCTGGGTAGTGAGATCCTGTAGGTCCTGCAAACCCTGTACTAAATACATTTTTAAAAATAAATAAATAAAAATCCCGTTTATTTAGATCCAAATCAGATGATGTTAGAATTTTTACTTCAGGCATCACACATAACTTAGAAAAATTAAAGCTTGAAGAAAAGCCCTTTGTATTTCCCCATGTTTTTGCATTCTCTTTTGTTTTTTTCTAAAACTCTAATGTTCCTTCTTTTATCATTTCTTTTCTGGTTTGAGAATTTCATTCATTTTTCCTTTTTTAAGTAAGTCAGATACAAATTCTCTTAAATTTTCCTTCATCTGAGCATGTCAGGATATTTTCACTTGGTTATAGAATTCTGGGGTGCAGGTAGGTTTTGGGAGTTGTGTCTTTTATAGGGTTTTGGGGGGGTTGGCTTTTTTTTTAATTTGGTACATGCTCTCACTGTGCAGCTCAGACCTATAGTGATCCTCCTGTCTCAGCTTCCCTAGTATTAGGATTACAGGCGTGCACCACCATGCCGATTCAGTGGCCGGTACAGGGTGCCCAAGGATCTGGGGCCCACACAGCATGCAGTGCTAGCAATCAAACCCAAGTCCTTGCACTTGCTAGGCAGATGCTTAGACTGCTCAGCGTTTCCCCACCCCTTTTTTTTCAAAGTACTTTCTTCCACCTCCATTGTCTCTGATGACAGATCTTGTCATTCTTATTTTTTTGCCTTTATAGATATGATCTTGTTGTTGTTGTTGTTGTTGTTGTAGCAGCTCAGCCCACCCTGGGGGTGGGGCTAGCATAGCATGTTGTACATAGTCCCTACACTTTTGCCTAAGTTTGCCTAGGCAGATGCTTTAGACCACTGAGCTATCTCGCCAGTCCTATGGATACCATCTTCTGACTGGCTGCTTTCAAGGTTTTTTTTCCTTTTATTGCTGTTGAGTTTGTTTTGTTTTTCATAAGTTTGCTTATGAGTCTTATAGATTCCTTTGTGTTTATCTTTTTTGAGGTTTTGCCTTTCTAACTTTCATCTGCAGGTTTATATCTGTCAAAATTGGGACTTTTTGATCATCATTTGATTATTTTCAGCTTGATCCTCTTTTTCTTCTCCTTCTGAAACTTTTTTTTTTTAATTTTATTTATTTATGTTTTTTTTTTTTCTTGTTTCATAACCTTTATTTGCTTATTTACTCATTTTTTTTATGGCTGGCTCAGCCCACGCCCTGACGGCAGGGCTGGCGCAGCATGTGGTGCCGGGGATCGAACCGTGGTCCCTGAAGCCGCCCAAGCTTTCCCAAGCAGGCGCTTTAGACCACTGAGCCATCCCACTGGGCCCTCCTTCTGAAACTCTGATACTACCAATGTTAATCTGTTATAATCACACAGGTCCTTGAGGCTTTATTTTTTTACTCTGTTTTCCCTCAGTCCTGTTTTTCTGCATTCAAGTTTCCTGATCATTTCCTGTCTGCTCCATTCTGCTACTAAGCTTATGTTTGTATGACTTTTTTTCCATTATTTTTCAATTCTAAACTTTGTTATTTTCTTCTTTACATCTTAAATTTCTTTGCTGAGGCTTACTGGATTTGTTTTGGTTTTGTTTTCATTTATATCAAGTATTTTCATAATTGCTTATTGGAGCATTTTTAGGATATCTGCTTTCATTTTGTCAGATAATTCTAACATGAATGTTAATCTCACCATTGGTGTCTGTATATTGTTTTGTTTATCCATTTAATTTACAGTCTTCCTGGATCTTAGCTTGAAGAGTGACTAGATTGAAACCTGGATCCTTGAATATTAATTTCTGGGAATTTGGGTCTTATTTGGATAGTGCTGTCTGGTTGCTGCCGAATAGAGTTAGAAGTTTGGGCTCCAGCTTGTCCTGTTGACACCCTCCTCCAACTGCATGGGGCTAGAGTGGGCACTGCCCACTCATATTGTCCACACAGAGACTGCCGTGTAGTGATAAAGGTGCTGACTCCATGAAGCTGCCTCTGACACCACCAGCAGGGAAGAAGAGAAGGCTCGCTCCTTAGCACTAGAGAGGTACAGGGTAGGATGAAACCCTAACTCCTGTTTGACTCCCCCATAGTGGGCAGACTGGGTGTCTGGTTCAGCCTTGCAAGGGCGAGGTTGCATCTCCTCTGGCCAGCAGAATAGAGCTGCCCTCCAGCTGGGCCAGAGTACAACAGTTGGTCCTGCTGCTTTTCCCCTTCCCTCCACCTTTGGCTAGAAAGGTTAGCTTTGTGTTAGGGCTTGTCTGTGCCATTGGTATTTGTGGGTAGATAAGTGTGGCCAGAGGAAAACCAAGGTCTGTAGTCACTCTCCCCTTGGTCAACAGCTCTCCTATAAGAGCCATCACATTTATTTTTTTCCTACACTGACTGTCCAGGGTTTTCAGTTGCTTAGCAGGAAGAACAGGGGAAAGTATATCTATGCTATCTTCCCAGAAGGGTAAGTCTTCAGATATTTTTAATCGAATTTATGCTACTGGCTTAGAGGAGACCTCAGTCTCCTGTAAATATAGAGGCAAAGTGGAATTTAAAACTCTTTAGGAGAAGCCGGGCATGGTGACTCATGCCTGTAATCCCAGCACTTGGGAGGCCAAGGCAGGGGAATCAGTGCAAGTTTGAGACCAGCCTGGTCTACAAAAGGCCAGCCTAAACTGCGTAGCGAGAGTCTCAAAAAGACCAAAGAAAAAACACTTTAGGAGAGATTTGTATTACAAAGTCACAGATTGGTAGTTTTCACAAAAACCATTCATTAATCCTGAGCACTAATTCTACAAAAGCCCTCTGTTAAACAGTATTGTGATCTACTTTTGATGGGCTACATTATTAGGAAGGATTGAGCTGGGGTAAGCGTTTGGACTGGGCCTACAGGTCTCAGGGCAGGTCACACTCACAGTGCATATCACAGAACTTTTTTGCAGCACAGCAGGTGCTGCTGAGGGCTTGCTGAGATGAGAGTGACCAGAAAGGCCCAGTCTCTGCCCCTGAAATGCTTCAGCTGTGCCAGAGCCTGGTAGGGAGGTGTGGGTGCTAGAAACGCAGAGGGGAATCTTGAAAGAACTCAGGTCCAGTGTTTGGTGGCCATAGTAGAAAGCCCACATCCTCATCCATGAGTCTCCCTGAAGGTGATAGGAGTAAGCAGAAAGTGACCAGCCTCACTCAGCACTGCTCATCAGCTGGTGCTGTGAGCCTGCTCAACCTGCCAGCCCTACCACAAGCCCTTCCCTGTCACCAGGGTCACATCAGCATAGTTCTTCCTTGGCCACTTTGGAGGAAATGCACTCTGAGTGTCTCTGAGCTGCTTTCCCGTCACCTCCTGCCATATGAACGTGGACGGGCTAGTTCCCATAGTGATTACACACCAGTTAAGTCACAGTTTTCTGAAGGCTGGAGACAGGCCGTCTCCTCCCCGAGTGCCAAGGCAGTCCATCGTTGATGGGCACTCTCCCTGTCAATACTCTTTGGCTGGCTGTGTGATGTTTTGATAAATATTTGCATTGTGGAATGATTAAATCAAGCTGATTTCCATACACGCCACGCTGTATACTTAGCATTTTCTGTAGAAAAGCCATTTAAAATCATTTAGCAAGTTTGAAATGTATGATTCTGTTAACTGTAGTCACGTTACTATACAGTAGATCCCAGACCTGTTCCTCCTATCCACCCATCTGATGTCCTCCTATTCCTCTTCCACCTCCCAACCTGTGGTCCCCAAGGCTGGTCTCTGCTTCTGTTACTTCACACCTGTTAGGCAAAGACTACATCAAAATAGCATCTTGGCCAGGCACAGACACCTATAATCCCAGCTACTCTGGAGGCTGACGCAGTAGTATTACAAGATCAAGACCATCACGGGCAACTTATCATGACCCTGTCTTAAAAACATTTGTTTACAAAAATCTGGGAATGAATATGTTCACAAGACCCTAGGTTCCTTTCCAATACCACCAAAACCAACATGAAATATAGCATCTTAATCTCCATGATTCTGTAATATACATAATTAATTTGTGATTCTTTTTTTTTTTTAATTTTGGGGGTTTTTCTGTTTGTTTTTTTGTTTTTTCTTGTTTCAGAACCTTTGTTTGTTTATTCACTCATTTTTATGGCCGGCTCAGCCTGCTCCAAGGGCAGGGCTGACACAGCATGTGGTGCCGGGGATTGAACCGTGGTCCCTGAAGCCACCCAAGCTTTCCCAAGCAGGCGCTTTAGACCACTGAGCCATCCTGCCAGGCCCCTAATTTGTGATTCTTTAAAAAATGTAAATCTTCATCAGTGATAAGGGTTGCCTTAGAATGATGTAGAGAAAAGGGATCCCTCAGAATCCCTCCCCATTGTCTGAACACTGGCAGCAGCATAGCAGCATGAAGAGTAATCCTTTGTAATTGTCTCACTACATCCCTGTAAGGTCTTGCCTCCCCACCATACAAAGGAGTGACCAGGGTCACAAAACTGCTCTGTAAAGCCAAGGTTGTTACCAGCTGCCATGGCTAGGCTGCCCCAAGTGACAACCTAGCAGCAGTTCATCTCAGTGTCACTGCTGAGCTTCTGTGTCAGCCTGTTTCACGGGCTCTTTGGTTTTTACTTCTGCACTCTGCAAAGCCCCATCAGCAAGGGAATACTCTCGGACTTTCCAGATCTCCTATATTTGTCCAAATCCACCCAAGTACACACCTATGCCAGGTGCATTCTATTGTACATAAAACCATGCCTCAGTAATTTGATCAGAAAGTCAAGTTTGCTTCAGAATGTAGCAAAGGAAACCTTCATTAAGGAGAGCAGTCCAGCTTTTTTGTTGTTGTGTTTTGTTTGTTTGTTTTTTGGTTTGTGTGTGTGTGTGTGTGTGTGTGTGTGTGTGTGTGTGTGTAGGGTCTCACTATGCAGCTCAGACTTGTAGTGACACCCCCCCCATTTTCAGCCTCCCTAGTGCCATGATGCACAGAGTCAATGGCTTCACTTACTGGGGGCAGGGCCAGTGCAGCGTGTGGTGCCAGGGATTGAACCCAGGCCCTGCACTTGCCCAAGCAGGCACTTAATCAACTGAGCTACTTCATAGGCCCTTCCAGCTTCTTTTTTTAAAAAGTAATGGCTTTGTTTTCTGAGCTGCTTACAAATCGTTTTCCTTTGCTTTTCATCCCCAGGGAAAGGAAAACCTCTTCAACGCAAGATTAAACTGCCGAAGAAGCAGGAGGAAAAGGAGAAGAAGGGAAAGGGGAAGCCCCAGGAAGATGAGCTGAAAGACTCTTTGGCTGATGACGACAGCTCCTCTACCACCACAGAAACCTCGAACCCCGACACAGAGCCACTCCTCAAAGAGGTTCGTGGGTTTGTGGAGGGATGTGGGGAGGTGAGCTGCCACAGGCAGGGGGTCATCTGCCTCGAAGATCTTGGGTTTAGGACAGCTCTCGGGTCACAAGTAACAGCATGCTCTAAGGATTGCTTTGTGTGCACAGGTCTACCTACAGAATCACATCTGGCTCTGGGGACCAGAGACTATTTCTCCCAGGGAAGAGCATTTGGAAGCATGTAAACAAAATCAGATGAACTAGAAGGACCACCCGAGAGGCAGGGGACACCTGCAGTAGTAACTGCTCCACCTCAGGAAATCCATCTGATTTGACGTGTCAGTTTTCATTGTATTGTTTTGTGACTGCTAGAATCAGGGCTTTGGTGGCCACTCACTGTTCAGCCAGTAGAACAGTGATTGGCCTAGAAGGGAGAGTAGCCCAGAGAAGGTCACACTGAACCGGTGGCCAGCCAAGACATCAAGGACACTGGCTGCCTCATCCCTGTAAGTCCCCAGGTCACAGACACCACCAGCTCAAGAATAATGGCACAGAGTGCCGGCCCAGGATGGCCATGAGGACCTGGAGAGTGAAGTCCCATTTGTCAGCAGGTGCAAGAGTATGAGTTGCAAGTGATATGCAGAAGAGCAAGGACAGAGTGCTACTTTGGACTTATTTTTGGATAGATTCCAAATTTAAAGTGATCATAGTATAGCCTGTAGTGTTGCAGACTAGAGCCTTTTTAGTTTCAATCTAGAGACCTAAGGAACACTTCTTAAACACAAGTATCAGCTGGATGGATGAATTCTTAAAATAAAATGTCAGCTACTGTCCTCTTTGCATGCCCTCTCAGGTGGCATGGTGCCCTGTCTCCCTTTGTAG
The DNA here is from genome assembly GCA_004027025.1 of Myocastor coypus. Classification (NCBI taxonomy): domain Eukaryota; kingdom Metazoa; phylum Chordata; class Mammalia; order Rodentia; family Myocastoridae; genus Myocastor; species Myocastor coypus. The sequence continues at coordinate 7,724 of PVJA010004546.1, forward strand.
AGTGCCTACCTAGTGCTAGAATCATGTATGTTGTGTTCATTTTAACAAATTACTTGGGAGCAGCACAACTACCAGTGTTACTGTTGCAGGGTGCCCCCCATCTCTGCTGTGTAGATTGCTTTGGGGGAGCTCTTGACACAGCTGTTTTCTCTCCAACCTGCCTTCCCAGCCTGTATCTTGGTCACCCCCAGTGTACTGGCCCAGACTGATGGGTCTCAGCATTCTCTGCACCTTGTGGCATCATTCTGCCCCCCCCCATCTCTTTCATGCAGCCTGGTTCAGTGCAAATGAGCTCAGAGTGGTGCTCTGCCTCCCAGAGGCCTCTGCACTTGCTCCTTATCCCAAGCCTTTTCCCCTACCAGCAGCTGTCACTTGAGCTTGGGAGCTGTCTGTGACAGTTCTCAGGTTGCAAGCGGTATGTTTTCTTCTCAGCTATATGACCCGTACTCAGTCACTTTTGTCTTCTCCAGTCCAGATCCACCTGTTTAAGTGTCAGTAATGTGTGCCACTCACCTACGTGCCAGGCCTCATGCTAGGTGATGGAGCTGCAGCACTGGACAAAAAGGCCATGGCCTTGTCCTCACAGAGCTCTTGGGCACACATCTCCCACATCCCGCATCAAAGACATGACAGCCCCTCTGTCGAGGGAGCACTACTACACCAGAGGCCTGCCCTGCCCTCTGTTGTATGTGCCCTCCTTCACAGACTTTCAGGGAGGGGTCTGGGCCCTCCTGGCAACCCCATGCCTCCATCAAGTGCCAAATAGGAGAACTGATACCAGGTACTGTCTCTTTGACAGCATAGCTATTGGCATTGAACCGGCCACAACTGTTGCCAGGCTGAGGAAAGGGCAAGTGTGAGTGAGTACACTGGGATCTGCCTGCTCTGCCTTCTTTCCTGGAGTGTTTCTCAAGGGCACAGTAGTCCAAACGTGTTTTACAGTACACTGTAGTCTTTGCTGGATTTTTCTTGCCAATCACAAGTTTTTACTCCCTAATACTTTAGAATAAGAAGGTACCAACCACTGCTACCACTACCACCATCCATCGCTTTCAGAATAGAATATAAATTAAGGTGACGTCTTCATCATTTAGACTCTCCACAATTCTAATATACTTAAAATATCAGAATACTTGGCAGAACTACAATATAGGTCACTGTACATGAAGGAGCCTGTCCACGTATACATAGGATACATAGATTTATGGTCAGGGAGATAGCTCAGCAGCATAAGTTACTGCCTGGCAAGTGCAAGGTCCCAAGTTCAATCCCTGGTACTACACACAAAAAAGAAGACATACAGATTTCTTATGTTGTAGATTTTTGGGTCCTCTTCTTCAAATGGGACTCAACTTCTTTCATTTCTGTTAATCCTTTTCAAGCAATTAAGTGTACTTTTTATTTTTTCTACAGGACACAGAAAAGCAAAAGGGAAAACAAGCCATTCCTGAAAAACATGAAAGTGAAATGTCTCAAGTGAAGCAAAAGAGCAAAAAACTTCTACAGGTTAAGAAAGAAATCCCAACAGATGTGAAGCCCAGGTGAGGAAAATAAATACATGCAGAGAAAAAAGGTACACAAAAAAAGTTGCTGGTGAAAGTCAGGTTTTGGTAGCAAAGGCTGGGTCCTGCTTCAGGTTACCCTTGAGTTTTCTCTCATGTCTAACATCGACTGCTGCCAATGAGAAGCAGCCAGACATGTAGAGGACAAGGTTAATAGTCTGTTGTGAAAGTTTAGATTTTTAATTCACTCCCCAGCAGAGAGCCCTTTCACTTATATACAGTAGTGATAATGGTGACCCCACAGGATGAGCATAACTTGTCACAGAGCTCTGCACCTATAGAAATGCACTTTAGAATTGTGTGCCATAAAGTTCAGAAGAGTTTGTTCTTCCCTAGAAGCTATCAGACAGGTGTCCCTGTCAGCCAGTTCCTCCCGAAACTAATTTGCACCCGTGGCACAGGTTCAGGCAGACCTTCAGGGAGGCCTTGCTGCAAGTATCTGAATGCATTGTGAACTTAGGTCACTTCATTTTCTCATTGGAGCTTGAGTCAGTGTCTACATTCCTGATAAATAAGTTTATTGTTGGCAATATTGATAATGTACTTCATAGTTTGTCATAAAAATGTCTGGTCACATGGCCTACTTTTGGACAGAGATAGCAAAAAGTCAGAGCATTGGGTATAAATCAAAAAGGAAGTTGTAGCTTTTTGCCATTGTTAGTCTGGGCCTAGTTTGTGTAAAGGCTGTTCTTTGGAAGTTCTGACTGTGACTCTGGGAATATAACTTGACTTTGCAAAAACATGACTAACCTGGATTAGTTAGAGATTACCACAGTAAAATGTCACCTGAGGCATGAGCCAATGAAATGACGTGAGGCACCTATTACTAACAGAGTGTTCTGTTCAAAATTTATTCTTTTGTGGGAATTGTTAGTTTAAAGAGCCAGGCCCACATTTCATTGAGAACTGTGTAGCCCAATTAGAAGGAATGTCAAGTGTGCCATGCAAGGGGACAGAGAGAGGAGACAACCCCTAAGAGAAGGTTGACATCCTGGCGTCCAGCCTGAGAAGTCAGCCTGAGGCACCAGGCAGTGCTAATGTTCTGGCATGTCAGGGCAGGATTATCACTGCTCCAGTGGCTCAGGACTTTTCTCCCAGTACTTTTTTCAAGCTTAGGTGATTTAGTAGATCGGTATCTTACAATAAAAAAGGTAAATGCAGCCAGATTATGAAAAATCCTAGTTTTTACATGGGAAAAATCATGTAAGTATAGATTATTACACAGTTTTTAAGATCATAAATTTAAAAGCCATTGTTCCTAAGAATTATATCGGAAATGCTGTCCCATAGATAAACTGTCACTACCCTGTCATTTACCAGCCCTGATGCCTGAGTTTGGTGCCCAAGACTAAGCAAATAGCACATGTTTATCCTAGCCCTCATCTTTCTTCCACTAATTTCTGCTGCATTCTGACTTTATCAGAATAGCAGACATGAATTTGAGGAGTCTGGAAGACTTCACTTGAGTCCACTGCCTTTGTAGGATTTCCTGTTTGCTGGTAAAGCAGAAGTGAGAGCCAGGTGTGGTGATGCACACCTGTAATCCCAGTACTTGGGAGGCTGAGGCAGGAGGATTAGTGCAAGTTTGAGACCAGCCTGGGCTATAGAAGTGAGCTCAAGGCCAGCCTGAACTGCATAGCAAGACCCTGTCTCAAAAAGACAAAAAAAAATGAGAGCAGTCACTTCTCTGTTCCTAACTTAGGTATGGTGGTTCCAGCAGTTCCCTGGGTGCAACTAATGCATAGTCAAAAGAGAAATGATTACCAGAAAATAATTCAAGCCATGTGTTCTCAATTACCTTTCTATAATCCCCCCTTTTTTTTTTATCACTGAGGAAATCCTTCTGTAGCCCCAGTCTTTCATTCTGTTTAATCCCCAGGACTGGGGTTCAAACTCACAACCTTGTACTTGTCAGGCAGGCACTTGTGCCACAGAGCTGTCCCCCCAGCTCCTTAATCCTTTTAAATTCACTGATCATTTTATATTTTCAAAAAAAATACCGAGGATCAATGCTCGCTTCGGTAGCTTACATACTAAAATTGGAATAATGCAGAGAAGATAGCATCGCCTCTGCACAAGTATGACACACAAATTTGTGAAGCATTCTATATTTTAAAAAATATATATGTACATATTGAGAATAAGAATTCATTACTTCGTGAATCAAATACACGACTAGACAGAGACTGATTATGGTAAATAACAGAAGACAATTGCCTCTGAGTAGAATTATTCCCTGTGTCCTGAGCTAGGACAGGTGCCGCTGCTGTCACAGCCAGTCCTCACTTGAGTAGGAGGGAGAGACCTGTGGGCTGTGATGACTTCCTTGAAGGAAATAGATGCACATTTTAAAAAGTATCATAACAGGGCCAGCCAAATAGCTCAGCGGATTAAATGTAGGGGCCCAGCATAGGGGCCAGGGGTTCAATCCCCAGGCCTGTCATGCTGGCTCCACCCCCAGGGCCTGCTGAGACAGTAATTGAGACTGGGCATGGTGGTGCACTCCAGTAATCCCAGTTCTTGGGAGGCTATAAACAGGTGGATCATTATGAATCCGATCTAATAGTGAGACTCAGATCGCTGTAGACGCTTTCCTAAAATACAAAAAAAAAAAAAAAAATCATAACAGGGCCTCCTTAATAGGGTGTCTGAGCCACATGGACATCAGAACAGTTAGCTGCTCAAGGACATAAGAGTACAGCATCAGAACTGTGAGCCATGCGGAGTTGGAGCGCAGGCTGCAGGACAGAAGTGTGGACTCCCATTTCTGCAGTGCATACACTGTACAAACACACTTGTGGTTTCCAGAAGACTGTTCTGGGGCCCAGATGCCAGCAGAGAGGAATCCCATCTCAGTAGGGCTCTGGCTTAGGATACCACCCATCCAGTGATCTTGTTTCCATTTATTCATCAGAGCTCTACACGTTTAAGTAACTGTAATAATCTCCAGTGAGCACAGGTGAGTGGAGCACACTCAACACAAGGCTGAGGGCCATGGACACTGCTCTCCACACACTGGCCCTACCCCGCAGCTATGTCCTCTCCCACACAGGGACCTGACCAGATAAAGCCTGGCGGGGTCACCTCGCTCCCTTTTAGAAAGAATCACTTGAAGTAAGTTGGCTTTGATCTATTTTATTTTGAAGTCTTAATGAAGGTTTTTGCTAGAGATCATCTGGTTTAATTTAGGAATATATGAACCCACAAAAATAAATAGTCTGGCACCTTTTTTATAAAAATCCAACAACTTTATAGTGGCACAGAGCTGAGCTTTGTATAAATAGACACCCCCAACCCCCACTCCTCTGCAAACTTGCCTTAAAATAATTCCCACCCTGCCACCCCCCCCCCCAGGCCTAGGTGTCTGTGTCATAGGAGCCTTTGGGGATTTTTTTAGAAAACAATTTTTAAAAAGCTCTGTCAGAAGTGGTAGAGAGACAGATGACTTTATAATACTGAGTTTATAATAGTCTTATCTATAAAGTGTGGGTTATTTTTTGGTTTTTTGTTTTTTACTTCAGTTTGTCATCCTACCTAAAATTCTACTAATTTCAGCCGGGCGTGGTGGCGCACGCCTGTAATCCCAGCACTCGGGAGGCTGAGGCAGGAGGATCAGTGCGAGTTCGAGACCAGCCTGGGCTACAAAAGTGAGCTCAAGGCCAGCCTCAACTGCGTAGCGAGACCCTGTTTCAAAAAGGGAAAAAAAAAAAAAATTCTACTAATTTAGGCCAACAGAGACCCTTTGGGGCCACATGTAATATGTATTACGGAAAATTTTTCAAATGTAAAAGAAAAAAGACACAAAAAAGACTTTTAACTTTGCCACCTTACAAGGTGTTTGTAAATAGCCTCCTTTACAACATGTTAATCCACTCAGAGACCATGCTTTCCTGGTCTGAAAGGGGAGCCAAGGCACCTGGTGCCAGTGGGTAAAGGGCATTTGTGCCCCCAGAGCTTTGAGACCTGCCATGCACAGTTACAATGTGTATCCCCGACTTTCAACCTAGCAAGTGGCAGCACTGTAGGAATGGTGATGGAAGGAAGACCATTGCCATCCCTACAGTGGTATACGGGGACTTGCCAGGTAGCTCCATTGGTTAAAGCACATGGTTCAGCAAACTATCTCAGGCACCAGGGACTGCAGTTCAATCCCCACCCCCACGTGGAGCATGAGACCTGCCCTTAAGGCAGCCTCAGAGAGCCAAAAAAAAAAAGCTGAAGTCCTACAGTGGTATAGAGAGGCCTTAAAGGGTGAGCTGGCATTACACACCTGAGGACTAGGGAAAGCTGGGGCACCCAGAGGTAGAGAGTGCCAAGGACACAGCCATCTGTGCAAACTCTATAGGTCAGTAGCAAGGTGCAAGCTGTAGGCACAGCCTTAGCTCAGTAGCCATCGCAGTGACTCGGGATAATTCCCTACAGGGGCCTTGGCTTCACATAGTGTATTTTGGCTTCACTAGAGCATCCCACAAAGGGTGCTCACCCTCTCTCCCTGGAAGCCCCAAGTCCAAGGCATGATCTTTTTTTTTAAAAGAATTTTTTATTTTATTCATTTTTTTTCTTGTTTCAGAACCTTTGTTTGTTTATTCACTCATTTTTATGGCCGGCTCAGCCTGCCCTGAGGGCAGGGCTGGCGAAGCATGTGGTGCCAGGGATCGAACCACAGTCCCTGAAGCTGCCCCAAGCTTTTCCAAGCAGGTGCTTTAGACCACTGAGCCATCCCGCCGGGCCCCGAGGCATGATCTTGATAGGTGTGACAGAGGTGGCTTTCTAAGAGTGCTTCACTGCCATGTGCTGTGCAGCTCAGTGCCCCCTTCACAGGCATGCTGCTGGCACAGTCCTGCGGTGTCCCACTCTGGACTGCTTGTCTCCCAGCAGCTTTATTGTCTTCAGTGTAGAGACTTAAAATAGCCCATCCAGCTATTTGCCTTGGCTGACAGGAAATTCAATTAATTGTCCTGTTTATACAGTGTATGTTTATTATTGAAAGCTTGCCTCAGTGGGGCCTGGTGGGATGGCTCAGTGGTCTAAAGCGCCTGCTTGGGAAAGATTGGGCGGCTGCAGGGACCGCGGTTCGATCCCCGGCACCACATGCTGTGCCAGCCCTGCCCTCAGGGCAGGCTGAGCCGGCCATAAAAATAAATAAATAAACAAATAAAAGTTCTGAAACAAGAAAAAAAAAATGAAATAAAAGAAAAAATTCTTAAAAAAAAAAACAAGAAAGCTTGCCTCAGAATCTTCTACAAAGCATGCACCTTCAATGAATCCATAAGGAATACTTACAGTGGTTACTTGGGATTCACCATGCCACACTGGCCTGCACCTGATGCCAAGCAACCTGCCACCTTGTGGGGCTCAGGGTTCCTGCCTGGGCCTGGATCTTTGCAATTTGCACAGGGAAATGTGTCCCAAGTTTTGAAAGCAGACCCATAAGATGCCATGTCTAAGACTTGCAGAATCCCCATATTTAGGAGGGCTACCAGGGCCAGGTACAGAGACTCCGCTCACAGCACATATTACCTGAGGTGGGCGCACTGATCCTACCTCCATGCCTCCTGGGGGCTTAGCAAAGAAAGGCCAAGCCTCAGTGCTGGGCCATGGTCCTAGGCTAGTGGGGGCTGTGGGCGATGCCTCCCAGAGCCATATTAGACACACAGTAGCATTGTAGAAAGACTGTAATACTCCTCTCTTCTACACTCAGTTCCAGAGCAGTGGGATACATCCATATCTTCCACCCCTGATTGTCTTTCAGTTCTTTAGAAATAGCATATACTCCCCCACTGGAAAGTAAACAGAGGAGAAATCTGCCAACCAAGATTCCTCTTCCAACTGCACTGACAAGTGGATCCAAATCACGAAGTTCCCAGAAAACAAAAGGTATTGTCACTTTGATCACATGGGTATTTTCAATTTACCATGTTTGTAATTGCCAGTGCATAGCCAGCAGTTATTAGTCATATTAGGGGACAGAGGTAGCATCCTTGTCTTTGTTGACAGCCTCAGTAAAAAAGGCCTGAAGGAACAAGTCAGGCATGGTGGCGCACGCCTGTACTCCCAGCACTTGGGAGGCTGAGGCAGGAGGATCAGTGCAAGTTCGAGACCAGCCTGGGCTACGACAGTGAGCTCAAGGTCAGCCTGAGCTTCATAATGAGACCCTGTCTCAAAAAGACCAAAAAAAAAGGCCTGAAGGAGAGGAATTGTCCCCCACTAACAACTCTTCTCTGGGTTTGTGCAGGTACAAATAAATTAGTGGACAACAGACCACCCACCCTAGCAAAATTCCTCCCAAATAGTCAAGAACTGGGTAATACCAGTAGTTCAGAGGGTGAAAAGGACTCTCCTCCTCCAGAGTGGGATGCTGTGCCAGTTCACAAACCCGGCAGCTGTAAGTATGGCACCTCAGGAACTGAGATGCTCCCTGCACCCACAGCCACCCCACCCCATGTGTGTGACACACTGGGGCAAGCAGGCATATTTCTGGGGTTGAGGGACAGCATCATGACCAACTTGAACCAGTAGCAAGGGCCCAGGGCTAAGCAGATGAAAACCGGCCCTGGGGAGTATTTATACCAGAGGAATCAGCAGTGATTCACCTGAGGAATCCCCATTCCGAGGATTGGCACATCTCTGTATGAACTTTTCATGATTCTGCTCACGGCCTTTTCCAGTTTGGTCTGTGGTAAATCAAGACAGTGAACACAGTCTGCTGAAGACCAGTAGAAGTGCTCATCCTGTAGATGCTGAGGCCAGAAATGAGACCACAGAGCAAGAGAAGGAAGGGCCCATAAGCAGGACTCTTGCTACCGTGGAGAGCAGACCTGCCCATTCACGCTGAGGGGAAACCAGGCGGGAGAGATGGGATGGCTCAGGATGAAGATGAAGGGGAGAGAGATACACAGTGGACCAGAGCAGCCGGTGGGCTGTGCAAGGGCAGAAGCTGGTCGCGCGGGTGCTGCGGCACTTGGTCTGTGTACTTGTGTGCCAGTCAGAGACATGCCCCACGTCCAAGCCTGGCACCTCCTGCCTGCTGTGACTCTGTCAGCTCCAGTTTGTCCTGATCTTTTTGCCTGAGGGTAGCTATGCTTCTCAGTATGGGAATGGTCCATGTGTGCAGGTGCTGGGTTCATGGATGCCTCAGTGGCCCTGCTGGATATTGGTCCTTGGCTTGTAACTTGTCCTTGGAGGGTTTCCACTCAACAGGGGGCCAAAGAAGCAAAGTCAGCCCTGCCACCTGGGGTGCTTCCAGCTGGCTGCAGCAGGGCTCATGGGGCAAGCACAGTAATCTGTGTGTAGGCTCTTGCTGTCCCAAGGGCAGCCCTCAGCACAGGGCCTTGTGCCATGTAGGACACTGAGGACATTCTCTTCTAACAGTTCCAATTTAAGAGGACATAAATACAAAAGGAAGGGAGCTAGAAGAAGAAAAAACCTAGAACAAAACATTCTGTAATTTCAGATACCCTGCAATTTCACCTCCACACCCCTGTCTGGGTTCCTCCTGGACACATTCACTGTGGACACTTCCACAGAGCACGAGAGAGCAGAGGGATGGAAGTGGATGCATACCGGTGACCACTTGGGATGGGCACTGGGACATGGCAGCCGGCAGAGCAGCTGGGGGCCTGTGGCTGGGTGGGAAGGCAGAAGGCAGCTGTGAAGGCGGGAAGTGAGAGTGGGCTTCCGGGGGAAGGAGATGTGCTTGCCGTCATCACGACATGGGTCCTGACAGGGCCCAGGGCAGGGTGTGGGAAGAACCTGACAGGCTTGGTGAGCACGCCACACAGGCTGCAGTTCCACAGGCCAGGGCAGGAGGCACGAGGAGGGCAGGGATTGGGTGGACACTAGAGGCCACCAGGGCTCCTGGGAGCACTTCATCCTTGGCACTCCAGGGTTGGGGACCCCTCAGCAACCAAACCATGTCTCAGGGTCGGGAACAATACCAAAAGGTGCACAGCAGATGTGCAAAGTCTTATTTAAATATATATATATATATATATCTCCATCTTAGGTGCAAACATTTTATGACATAATAAAGCTTTCCCTGCTTCATATCTTTAAAACTCCTCAGCTGGGCATGGTGGCGCACACCTGTAATCCCAGCACTCAGGAGGCTGAGACAGGAGGATCAGTGTGAGTTCGAGACTAGCCTAGGCTACAAAAGTGAGCTCAAGGCCAGCCTCAACTGCATAGCAAGACCCTGTCTCAAAAAAAGAAAAAAATAAATAAAACTCCTCTATGTAGAGGCTACTTTAATGGGTGCAGGAATATACCAGGCACCCATAGCCTTGTAAACTGGAGCAGAGTAGTGCACAGCAGGCCCTCTGGGGGACACTGTTGGGCACTGCACTGCTTGCAGCTGTGAACCTAGGCCAAGGCCACCAGGCACTGAGCTAAGTTGCCTTGGAGGGTGGAGAGACAATAAAGAGGGTGCCTGAAGCCACCAAGGTTGCAATATAAGCATGAGATTCTCAGGAAGCTGAGCTACACGGGTTCCACTTTTTAAAACCTTTAAACAAGCCTTCAATTTGTTTCCTTTATTTTCTTCTTTGTAGAAGTGCTTCATTTATGCATCATCTCAATATCAGCAATAACTGAGAAAACTGCAAACCAAAAATACCACATTAACGAGAGCTTTTGATTTTCATTTCCAGCTACTGACAGTCTTTATAAACTTTCTCTGCAAACCCTCAACGCAGACATTTTCTTAAAACAACGCCAGACCTCGCCAACACCTGCCTCTCCATCACCCCCTGCTGCACCGTGCCCATTCATGTCTCGGGGCAGCTATAGCAGCATTGTCAATAGCACCTCTGGCAGGTAGGCATCCAGACCTTCTAGACACCCAATATCACTCCCCTGACGTGGTAACGCTGCCCTCCTGTCATCCCGACAGTTAAAGCAAGGATGGTGGCACCATGTGCCAACACTATATCCTATGAGCAAGCTTAAAGGTGGGTTCTCCCTCAGTTGAAAAACCAAGGACCGCTGAGCTTGGGGAGCCACTTCTCTGAGGGCACTGCCCAGTGAGCTCATGACGCTCCAATGGGAGGGGAGCTGGTGCTGCCAGGAAGCTCACCTTCTGATGGTGTCACTACCCAGTGATTCCCCTCCCCAGGTTCCTTCCAAGTGTAGCCACCCTTGCCCTGCTCTTTCCTTTCCCAGGAAGCCCCTAGGTTTTCATCTGAATAAGCAGGCTTGGGCACAGAGCATCCTCCATGAGATATCCCAGTAGCTGTGACTCTATAGTCAGGCTTTGTCCTGCAGGCTTACTCCCCACAGCAGGTGCTCACAGCCTCTGGCCCACACTACCAACTCCCATCACTCCCTTCTGCTTCTTCCCTCAAGTGACCCAAAAGCAAAACAGCTGAATGGCAGCAAACACAAGTTGACGAAAGCAGCCTCACTGCCGGGCAAGAACGGCAACCCCACCTTTGCCGCAGTCACGGCTGGGTACGACAAGAGTCCTGGTGAGTCCCTCTACTCCCAAGACCTGTTCCCTGGGCACGGTGCCCAGGAACACCTGGCTGTGCATTGCCTTCGACTGATTCCAGGTCCATTTTACAGGTGGAAATGGTTTTGCTAAAGTTTCTTCAAGCAAAACAGATTTTTCCAGCAGCCTTGGTATCTCACACATTCCTGTTGACAGCGATGGCTCAGACAGGTATGGAAGACCTTTCGTAACCAGGACTGCTTCCTTGAGTCGGGTTGACATCTCTGTCCAGAGATGGCTTCGAGGCATTCCATTCCCAACTGTGGGGAGGTAGCTGGCAGGCACCGCTGGGTGGGAACAGGTTGCTGAGCTTTGCTGATTGAGCCCCCGGAGGGGAGCCAATAGATCTGCCGTCTTCTCCACTACATGCTCTGTAGGAAGACAGGGCCTAGTCTGGTCTTTACAGAAACAAAAACATACTAGGGAGGAAGGAAAATTCTGGCCATGTTACTTTCTGAACAACAGCCTGCTTTTCACACAGCAACATGGTAACATCAGCAATCGCTTGATGGACTTGCCCAGATAAATAAAAAAAGAACCATATTAAAGCCTGTCAACACCGGGCATGGTAGCACACGCCTGTAATCCCAGCACTCAGGAGGCTGAAGCAGGAGGATCAGTGGGAGTTCAAGACCAGCCTGGGAGTGAGCTCAAGGCCAGCCAGAACTGCATAGTGAGACCCTATCTCAAAAAGACAAAAAAAAAAAGCCTGTCAGAGGCCAGAGATAGCCTGGCAAACTAAGCACCTGCTCAGGCAAGTGCTAGGATCAGAGTTCCAGCCCAGGCACCACATGCCATACCAATCCCACCCCCAGGAACACTGAGCCAGCCACTGAGACCAGGCATGGTGACATAGGCCTGTGATCCCAGCCCTGGGAAGGCTGAAAACAGGAGGATCACTATTAGTCCGAGCTGCATAAGGAGACTCTATAGCAAATACAAAAAAAAAGAAAAAGAGAAAAAACACTGTCACTAGGACCCCTTTTACCCACTTTGCATTAGTAGGAAATGGATCTGAGGTTGAAAATAGCTCTTAAACAAATCTGCCGTTATCAAAAATAAGCCAAATGGCCGGGCATGGTGGCTCACACCTGTAATCCCAGCACTCAGGAGGCTGAGGCAGGAGGATTGGTGCGAGTTTGAGACCAGCCTGGGCTACAAAAGTGAGCTCAAGGCCAGCCTCAACTGCATAGCAAGACCCTGTCTCAAAAATACAAAAAAAACAAACCAAAAAAAAAAAAAAAAAGCCAAATGTATCTGTTTTCTTTGTAAACACTGCATCACCCAGCTCTCAGCTAGCAAGGAGCGTGGCCCTGCCACTCTCTGACTTGACCCTGTGGACCTGGGCCCTCTCACTAACTCACTCATTGTGTGTTGCCTTTTCCTCCTGTAACTTCTAGCTCGGGTCCATGGAGCCCCGTCAGCAACCCAAGCAGCCCTGACTTCACCCCCATCAATTCATTCTCCGCTTTTGGAAATTCTTTTAATCTAACTGGTGGTGAGTGTTTAACACTAGCCCTGCAACTACTCTGCCTATGGGAAGAAAAGAAACAACCAGGTGACATAGTGCTATGTGATAGGCTAGTTGATAGGAGGTTTCTGCTCTTGTCCCCTGAAGGGGTTCTCAGGAGACCTTCCTCTATGTCTGGAGGGTGTATAGTACAGTAGCCCCTGTGAAGGGCCTGTTTCCTGCCCTGTCCCCTCTTATCCACACTGTGAGCCCATTGTGCAGTGGGTAGGCCTGCAGTGTATGTGCTGGTTGGCTTGTGCCTCACACACACCCCTGTCTAAATCAGAGCTCTAATGGACTCCACTCTAACATATGACCCAGGGCCCTCCTGTTTCTTGCCAGCTAGAATTACAGGTAGCCAAGTGAATTTTGCAGGACCGGTAAGGTCAGTGTGGGAGGTGTTCACGTCGAGTGAGTAGATGAATGAGCCTTGCCCTTGAGTTCTGAGGGCTAGCCTGCCCCACAGTTGCGCTCAAGGTGGGAGCTGAGGCCGTGTGCGTGCTGAGGGCTGAGTGAGTGCTATGGGATGTGTGCCACTGGAAGGAACAGGGCACAGGAAAAGGGCCTTTTCACCTGAGTCTCACAGCAAAATAAAACAGGAACTTGACAATTATGTCTTTTTCAGAAGTTTTCAGCAAGCTTGGGTTACCTCGATCCTGCAGTCAGGCCTCGCAGAGGAGCTGGAATGAGTTTAGCAGTGGCCCTTCATACCTTTGGGATTCACCAGCCATAGATCCAAGCCCCTCCTGGCCTGCCAGTTCCAGCTCCCCAACCCACACAGCCACCGTGAGTACTCAGGCCTGGCCCCTCCCTGTCGTCCCAGTCATTACTGTCATCGGACGGTGCCAACGCAGTGCGTGAAGGGCTCCTTGGGACTTCCCTGATCCCCATTGTTGTATTCACATCCTGCCAACCAGAGCCACCAAGGCCAGGCAGCTTTAGGAGCACAGTGACCCCCAGTAGGGCTGCTCCAGCCTTGCCACCACAGCCCAGAACCATTGTCACCTCTCTGGCAGTGAGTACAGGTGTGGTGCGGATGACAGCTGGGCATGGCTTCGCTGGCCCCAGAAACAAGCTGGGAGACTGCATTCACAGTGGTGCCGCAGTTTACACCTTAATTCACTCCATAGTTCCGGGGAAATGGCCACGTTTGTTTGGGCAAAATGATGGCCGTGGTCATGTTTGTCAGCCGATGCAGTTATGCAGTTTGCAAAAAGTAAAATTTTGCTGAACATTTCTGTGTGCAAACCAAATGGTTTGTGAACAAAAGCATTTGTGAAGCAAGGTGCATCTTGTTTCTAAGCAGCGCCTCTTAGCTTGAGCTTTGTAGTAAACGTTTGTTTCCTTCTCAACTAAATTTTTCTGGAACAGTTGTGCTCTAGAAATGTTTTCTTACCCAGGAAAATAACACTTTCAGCTTTCCCAGAATTACAACAGAAAACTCTGTGATTCTTTGTTCTCAGGAAACTAAACTAGACATGTACAATTTACTGGGTGTGTATTTTAATGTCATAGATTTTACAGTCATAGATTCCAGAGTTGGCTTTCACTTACAAGCATTCTGGTTTCAGTTTCAAAAGTACCTCAACCATCTGTAAACTGTGGTCAGCAGCCCAGAGCCAGGTTGTCGTGTTTGAGGCTTTGAAGGGCATCCTGCTCCTGTGTCACATGTCTAGCACTGTCTCGTGGCACACAGTAGCCCTGTGGCACCTGTATGTAAGGCTGTGCTCCAGGGAGACTGCACAGCAGCAATCCAGTTGGGTGTGGTCCCTTAAGGTGCCAGAACCATTCACCCAGCTCAGACATAGCTGTGTAGATGGAGTGTGTTCTAAACAGAGGGAAAGAAGCTGTGCGCCGTGCCTCATTCTGAGCAGAGCCCTCCCCCCATGCCCTTCCCCTGCCCCATCACCCTGGTGTTCAGCGTCGGTGTCCTCTGCTTTATCATAGTCAATCCTTGGCAACACCAGTGGCCTGTGGTCCACTACTCCATTCAGCAACTCAATCTGGTCCAGCAACCTCAACAGCGCCCTGCCCTTCACCACTCCGGCAAACACACTGTCAGGCATCAGCCTCATGGGCACGGAAAATTCCACTGGTGCGCACTCTGCCTCTGCCTCCAGTCCAGCCGACGAACTGGGACAGACATACAACCCCTGGCGGATATGGAGCCCCACCATCGGAAGAAGAAGCTCTGACCCTTGGTCCAATTCGCACTTCCCTCATGAGAATTGAAATTAGGCCAAAAAAAAAAGTGTGGAGGCCCCTTGTCAAGATCTCAGTAGGCCCATTTCAAGACAGCTTTCGGAGGCCCTTCTTGCTGTCACTCCCCACTCCTACTCTCATCTTTGCCAAACAGACCCAGCCAGACAGGCTTGCGCCACTTGCTTCCTTCAGATCTCTTGCAATTATGATAATCCGAGATTTGCTGTTGTGCTTTTAGAGAACAGTTTGGGCTCGGCCACAAACCCTACTAAGACCTGTACGTGTGAGAACCATAACTGCTCCCCCGTGTCCCCTGTCTTCTCCACGCTTGATCTGTCTGAACACAGACTTGACATTACCGCTGAGGGAGTAATTTGAGTTGATTCCTGGCATGTTGACAATTTTACTAAATTACCAAGTTTGGTTTTTAATAATTTCACAATATTATGCGCCAAGATCTAATTTTAAAAATGTATGAAGACTTTGTGCTGAAAATACAGAGTATTTTTTTAAAGTAAGGCTGTCTTGGTTTAAAGCAGATTACAGAAATGTAAGTGAACTTAAGAGCAGTGGATGAATGTAAAAACATTCGGTGGAGACCATATGCATTTTCTGTGCTGTTTGTACTTGAGGTATGTAACATTTGTATACCTGAATTTATTTTAAAGATAAACTGAAATGCACATAGCCAAGTCTTGAGATACAAGATTGAATGTGTATTTCTTAAAAATACAACTTTGTGTTGTACTTTGAAATAAATGATGCTTTTTTCAAAAGCCTTGAATTGTTTTGTTTTGCTTATTTACACACAAGATGGGTTTATTTAAATATTCTCACACCATAGTGAGCGATGGAATCACTGTCCTACTCTCAAGTTGACAGGTCAAGGCAGTGTGATTTACTAGAACTCCTTGTGGACTTAGTGACATTCTCAGGGTTCTTGACAGAAAATTACCTGGGAGCTGTTTTGGCTCATCTAGCATTGGCTTCTCCTCTACCATTATCATAAACATTAAGAGCTTTAAAATAGGGGCAGGGGAGATAGCTCCATGGCACAAGTGCCGCCCTGGCAAGTGCAAGGTCATAAGTTCGAACCCCAGTCCTGCCAAAAAAAAAAAAAAAAAAAAAACCTGGCAACCGTTGGCTATCACCATCTTATTGTCAGCCTCTGAGAGGTTGGTGGTAGGGACCACTAGGAACACAGAGGCAGGTCTACCACAGGTCTGCATGGCCACACACTCTTCCTCAGGAAAGGATGCATGTTCTGCGAGGGGCCATCCTTTGCCCATGCTGCCATCTGAGGAGATTGTGTGGGAGCAGGACACAGAGAGAAGCAGGGTAGATGAAGAGCAGCTGAAACCTCAGTGGCTCCACCTGCAGGAGCTTCCAGCAGCTCCACAGCGTGAGTTGCCCTATTGGTTCTGAATTTGAGGGCACACAGTAGGAAGGAAGCCTTGGCCTGGGAGCCAGGGACTTAGAAGCAGCCATTTGCCCCCTGCTAATGAGAAGCTTCAGCAATTCAACAGCACCACTAAACCCCAGGCAGCCTGAGTAAAGCTGAGGGGCAGTCATAGATGGCAGAAAGGTAGAATGCTGGGTACAAATGCCAGCATGAGCTATCTGGCAGCCAGACTGCAGAACAGCCAAAAAGTAACTCAAGCAGTCGAGTGTGGAAGGTATATTTAAGATAGTATTTTTCCTTTTAACTCAAAAGGGTACTTTTCCAATCCTAAAACTCCTCCAAATAGCACCTGTTGTCTACATAGATACCAGGCAAGTTTCAGCACACTGCAGTGTTTTAGTCATTCAGAAAATCCTGCTTGGGGCTTCAGAAATAGTTCAGTGCCATAAGCGCCTGCCTGGCAAGTGCAAGGTTCTGAGTTCAATCCCTGCTATCAAGAAAAAAAAAGTCTTGCTTGCTCCACATTGATTTTGTCATCTTAATTCCAGTCTATTTTAATGCCTGCTTTTGCTGGTAACTGCAAGATGCTAAGCATAACACGTTCTACGTAGGATTAGTTACATCATGAAGAAACCAGGCCATCCCTGTGAAGGTCAGAATGGATTAGATGAGCCATTGCATGGCATGTGACTATTAGTGCTGTTTTATTCTCGAGAAATGCTAGCAGAAGGGGCCAGGGAGATAGCTCAGGGGCACAAGTGCCTGCCTGGCAAGTGCAAAGTGCTGAGTTCAATCCCCAGTTCCCCCCCCCCCCTGCAAAAGAAAAGAAATGGTAGTAGAGCTGGGTGAATAATGGAGGTGTGGCCTTGGCTATTTAATACTTAGTCACTCATCTCTTCCTCTCTGGTACTGTTCTTTGCTTCCCGGTCGCCATACCTTTCCACACCTCTCTTACAGCTTTTATGGACTGACCCCCCACCCCACCCAAAGTGTGAGTTCCTCCTTTAACTCATGAGTGTTGGGTAGTGTGTCCAGTAATGGGAAACCTGAAAATAGACAATGGAAACCAGCCTTCAAAGGGGGTCATTGCTGTGATTGAACCTGATCATGCCACTTGGAAGCTTCTAGAACTTTTTTAGAAAGAGTTGGGAAAAGATTGGAAATGCAGGCTGAAAGACCCTAGAATGCAGTAAGCAGAGCCTGGTGAGTGGTTCTAGTCACCTCAGAAAACCAGAATGTTAATAAAATACAGACAGTAAAACCAGGCTTAGAAGATATCAACTGGAACCAAGAACTCCACTGCTAGTTGGACTAGACACACTCCAGCAGATAATTAGTCTATACTATTCCCATGTCCTAAAACTTTGTGAGAATGAAATTAATGGTAGCAAACTAATTGGGCTGGCACAGGAAATTTCAAGACAACCTAACATGCAGGTCACAATCATGGATACTACTGACTGCTTTTATCAGGTTTATTCAGAGAATCAGCCAAAAGATGAGAATAATTTGAGAAATTTTGTCTCAGAAGGAACTATGTGCAAAGTTGGAACCAAAAACTATACCATTAAAAAGGGAACTGTACTTTGTATAAGAAAGATGTCCTGTACATCTTACAGGCCTGGTGGCACATGTCTGTAATCCCAGCACTCAGGAGGCTAAGACAGGAGAATCACTGCAAGGTAGAGGCCAAACTGCTATAAAGCAAGACCCTGTGTCAGAAAAAAAAAAGCAACAAGACCCCACCCAGCACAGGGCCAAAAATGGAAAACTACCTTTCATTTGAGAAGAGAGTCCTAGGACTCCTGCCCTAGAAGGGTCTCAGTAGATTGGCTGCCAAGGTTCATTTGCCCATGCTCAGTCATCAGGGTACTCAAAGGCCTCTGTAGCCATGGTGGGAAGGCACTTGACTACTGCTTCCACTGATGACAGATGTCCATGAGATCCTGATTTCATGGATGCAAGACTTACAGGGTTAGGGAGATTTCTACCCAGATTTTGCATGAAGGCCTTGAAAACCGGGAAGGGGGCCTTGAGAGGAAGTTGTGCAAAGCTGTAAGAATGAAGCTAAAGGTTCTGTGGAGACCCCAGGAAGTCAGACATGCCAGGACCATGGAACATTCACTGAGGAAAGCTGCAGACGATGCGTAGGATCAGCCTAAGAGCTGCCTTGTGGGCTGCAACTGGCAAGGCCATGAGGATGAAACCACTCATGCTATCTGAAGCTCTCTTTATTGCTGTGTTGCAAATAACTGGATGCAGAGCTTTGGATTTAATGTTTACCCTGCTTGTTTTTGGTTTTGCTTTAGTCCAATTCTCCTATGTTTCCTCTGTTGTCTCTCCTTTGGAGTGGGAGTGTTTATCCTTTGCCTTATATCTTGGGCTTATATAATTTTTTTTCTGGAAATTCATAGCTAAGAGTTTGCCTTGAGTCTCAAAAGAGATTTGGGCTTCTGAAAAATGCCGAAACTCTTGAGATTTGGAGGAAAGGGCCATTGTGTTTCTGCATGAATGTGGGATACTTGTGTCAGGCAGAATTACGAACTTGCTATTATTGTGTTTATTTGGAGGTGATGGTTTCAGATATGTGCAGGTGGAGTTGACAAGGGGTGGATTATGGTGGTTAATCCTAATATGTTAAATTCATCAGATTAAGAGACACCTAATAGAGCATATTCCTGTGTGCCTGGCATGGCTGGAAGTGCTGTATATGGTCCTTCACCTAATCCTCTCTACCACTGTCCCTTGCTCTGCTTCTGGCCACTATAAACTAAGCAGCTTTGTTCCACCATACTCTTCAGCCATGAGGTCCTTGCCTGGGAGCCAGATTTGAACTCTATCCTCCCAGACCCAGGAACTGATTGAAGCCTCACCTCCTCTGAGGTGGGAGTCCTGACTATTGTGTGCAGCGATGGGAAAGCTGTTATATGGTGTGATTTTGAGTCTGGGTTTTCTGTGCTTCCTGCCTGAGTTTGGCAGACCAGCTGTATCATATTAACCTATGACTTATCACTTGAGGACAACAGGTTTCCTATACAGCCAGCACTCTGGTGAACAGAGATGATAGCCTTGTATATACAGACCTATTAGAAGGTCTGCTATGTGGACTTGGAAAATCAGGGCAAATGTAAAGCTTTGAAATCTATATTACGGAAAAGAAGATGTAAGCTCTACAAACAGATGAACTTTGTATACATCCTCATTAAGAAAATAACTGTCAGGCACCTTTACCTCATTTGACTATAGCAGGGGTCGTAGAAGCATGTGACACAAAAATCACTTGAGCCTCCCAGATTTTCCTCTTGTAAGTTCTAATCTGACCTCATGAGCCTGAGTAGCAGCCTTGAGAAACACCATATCCTTGAAAAGGAGAAAGAAGTACAAAGAAACGGTTCATGCAATTTCCTCATTTTTCCAAATAACTCAAAGGTAGATACTTAAGTAGCACCAAACTCAACAGCCTCATCTGAAGTTTTGACAGAATTTGGAGACTGAGCAGTTTGTGGTGAAAATTTGTTGACAAAATCATTTGCATTGTGGTTAATGTTGAATTTAAAACTAGGTTAATGAATAGGGCCAGCCAGATAGCTCAGTGGATTAAAGCACCTGCTTAGGTGTCCGAGAGGACAGAAGGGGGATCTTGAGTGGGTGGTCCTACCCATATACCCTTGACGCAGGAACGGTGCCCCTGTCGGGGGTGGTCGTCCTCTCTGGCCAAGCGCAGCTCTGGGAGGGATGTGCATGGAGCATTGAGGGAGGAAGGGGGCACCCCTTAGCCAGATCAGCCAAGTCAACCCTGGCGATCAATAGGGTGACATGTTGCAGCCAGACTGCCTCACAGCCTAGCTCAGCCTAGCAAGCTGGAAGCCTTGGGTCTGGTCCGCAGCACCAAAAACAAAAAATAAATCTCAACTAAAGAAAAAATAAGTTGAGTAGAGGTGGTCAACCACTACCCTTCTCCAAGAAGAAGAACCAAAGTAACAGGAGAATTTTGAAGTGACCGTGCAGAACACTGGGAATGAGGGGGACCAACAGTCCAGGCCGAGAGCACATTGCAGCAGGTGTGCAGCCAGGGAAGGGTCTCCCGTGCAGCCTGAAGCCTAGAGACTACCGTGCACGCTGGCAGCCCTAGGTACTGGAGAGTTTCGCAACCACACAGGGCTGCAGCCCATTGAAATAAATACCACGAGATCTACACATGCGCCTCACCTGGGGTAAGGACTCCCAGCAAATCCCGAGAGCCATCTGAAAGAGTCAGAATTTGAGGTGCTCTAAGGTCAGGCATCTCTGCATATCTATTTCTTCTGTGACCCCCACAGACATTGCACTGCCCTAGCTTGGAGGGTGGCAGCCTAGTGAATCCAGCTTGGCCCACCAGAGTGACTGTGACATGCAGGGCAAGTGTTAGCCAGCTTTCTGTTGCTGTGACAAAATAAGAAATGTGACTCTGGGGCTGGGGAGATAGATCAGTGGAATAAGTGTTTGCCTGGCATGCACAAAGTCCTAGTTGGACATGGTGGTGCATGCCTGTAATCCCAGCACTTGGGAGGCTGAGGCAGGAGGATTGGTGTGAGTTTGAGACCAGCCTGGGCCACAAAAGTGAGTTCAAGGCTAGCCTGAACTGCATAGCGAGACCCTGTCTCAAAAAGACAAAAAAAAAAGAAAGAAAGAAAGAAAGACAAAAAAAAAAGCCCTGAGTTCCGTCCCCGGTATCACCCCCCCCCCAAAAAAAAAAATGCAGCTGAGATGAGGAAGAGCTTTTTGAGGGTTTTTTAGGGAGCGGATGGTTGGTGTGTTTGTGCAGTGCTGGAGACTGAATCCAGGGCCTTTGCATTAAGCTACATCCTAGGCCTTTCTCATATTTTTTTTCATATACATACATGTAAATATATTGCTTTTTTTTTTTTTGTGGGACCAGGGTTTGAACTCACAACCTTGCACTTGCCAGGCAGGCACTTGTGCCACGTAGCTATCTCCCCGGCCCAACATACATATATATTATGGTAATGTCTCAGTTCACAAACACTTCTCAAACAATTCAGTTTGCAAGCAGAACAATTCAGCTTGGCAAAATTTTGCTTCTGTTGGAAAAGCGCACATCAGGTGACACTGATCCTTACAAGGCGCAGGAGCCAGGGTCTGAAGCAGTGTTTAAGATCCCAGGGAAAAGAACCGACATGGTGCTTGCATTGCCGAAGCAGCAAGTAAGGGCAGCTTTCCTGCCCAGCCCTAGCACACGTTGTCATCACGTACACTCTTGTTCACCGACATGGCTGTTTAGCCCATGTGAAGCTGCCTGTGCTGTCATAGTTACATGTGTGCGCCCCACTGTGCACCTGCATCAAACAGCGGGGTCACATCTTCAGGTGTTCTCGGACTCCCCGAGCTTTGAAGCATTGTGCAATGGCTCCCATATCCTACCCCCTCAAAGGTCAGAGTAATGTCAGTCGCTTCTTTTGAGCAACCCAGTCAGCTGGCCCCTGCACGCAAAGACTGCCACAACAGCATAGACCACTCCCTCCCCCGACACAGCACAGCCCCAGACACCCAGGGCTAGGCACAGCCCAGGAATTCCCACCCTTGCTGAGGGAGTCTTGCTGTGGACACCTTGATGGCAGAAACCTCTGTAGTCACCTTCCTGTGAGGCTTCTTGTGCCCGTGCCCGGTGGTCAGCGATATAAATGAAACATTCCTTATGCAAGAGGACACAAGTCCTTCCTTACACTATGGCTAGCAATTCAAGAGCCATGTGGTTTTGCAAAACTACCTTTCTCATTCGAGAAGCTTCATGCATGAACAACTCAAAGCCTAGTCTGTGACAGCCGGGCCTGGGCCATATGTTAGCAAGGACTAGGAAAGGCTTATTTTTGTTAATAGTCTTGGAGGCTTCAGTCCATGACCAATCAGGTCTGTTGCTTTTTTGTTTTTGTTTTTTTTTTTAATATATTCGGTACAGGTTCTCACTACACAGCTCAGACTTGTAAGGACCCTCCTATTTTCAGCCTCCCCAAAGCTGGGATTATAGGTGTGTGCCACCATGTTGGGTCTCCGTGTTCAGCTCAGAGTGCCCACGGGCAGGGGCAGGGCCAGTGCAGCATGTGATAGCGGGGATTGAACCCTGGTGCCTGTGCTTACCTAAGCAAGTGCTTGGTCTGCTGAGCTATCTCACCAGCCCTACTCCCTTGCTTTTAGCCAAAATCCACAGCAGCCTTAAGGAACATGAGGTGAGGGAGCTCAGCTTCACAGACCAACAGCATGGCCAGCCCCATGTGAATCCACACCAGTGCCACAGCAGAAGGCAGGCACCTGGTACAGACGGGGCAGGAGAGAATCCCGTAGTTCTCACTGCTGCCCCATGTGCAAGAGCATACTGAGGGGACCTTAACCAATGCTCCAACTGTGACTCTGCTGCCAGCCTTGATGCAGGAAGAAAACACTGATCTGGGGTGGATGACCTCCAATAGGGAACCTCCAAATGATACAGGGAAAACCAATCCCCAACCTGAAAAGTACCTGGGACGAGTTCCTGTTCTCTAAAACCGAAGAATCAATTTTAGGAACAAACGGAGGTTATGAGCAGAATAGATTTATTGGGGGAAAGAAAGCTCCCATCAGAGAGAGGGACAGGAGGGGGGTCCCAAGTAGGTGTCCCCCAGAAGCTGTCTCTTCCAGGGACTTTTATAGAGAAGACATGGGAACTGGCCTAGGTGGTATGAGGTGGGACAAAGACTATGGCCAACCAATGAGATTACAAGCACCATTGCTCAGGTAAAATTGGTCAACATCAGGATCCAATGGGAAGGCAAGTCACATAGCAAGCGGGCAAGAACATCACCTAGTGAGCTTGGGCTCATGACTCTTTCTAGGCTCTTTCAAGGTGATTGATACTTATTTAGCGTATCAATCCCTGATGCCCTTTTTTTTTTTTTTTTTTTTTTTTTTTTTTGAAACAGGGTCTCATTATGCAGTTCAGGCTGGCTTTGAGCTCACTTTTGTAGCCCAGGCTGGTCTCGAACTTGCACCAGTCCTCCTGCCTCAGCCTCCCAAGTGCTGGGATTACAGGCGTGCACCACCACGCCCAGCTCTGATGCCCATTTTTAAGGAACTATGTAGTTACTTTTAATTAATTACTCCTGTCTTAAGATCTGGCCCAAGCCGGGCATGGTGGCTCATGCCTGTAATGCCAGCACTCGGGAGGCTGAGGCAGGAGGATTGGTTGGAGTTCGAGACCAGCCTGGGCTACAAAAGTGAGCTCAGGACCAGCCTCAACTGCATAGCGAGACCCTGTCTCAAAAAGACCAAAAAAAAAAAAAAAAAAAAAAAAGATCTGGCCCACAGTGGAGGAATGTCTGTCTCTAGTCCTAGAGTCACAAGGTCTGGCCTAAGGCGAAGGAGTGTCTGTCTCTAGTTGTAGAGTCACCCCGTCTTCCATGTTGTCCTTGAGGGCCTGGCCCTGTCTGACTGCCTATAATATTGCTATCTAACTCAGCTGTCTACAACAGCCTCACAGAGCCAGAGGATGCTGAAGATACAGGGGAGAGAATGAAACTCCTGACCTAAAAGGTACCTGGGACAAGTTCATGCTCCCTAAAATGAGGAATTAATTTTAGGAACAAGCAGGTTAAAAGTAGAATATATTTATTGGGGGGAAATAAAGCTTCTATCCAAGAAAGAGACAGAAGGAGGACCCCCAAGCAGGTGGTCCCCTGGAAACTGTCTCTTCCAGCCCCTATTCCATATTTATGTATGTCTCACTTTCCCATTTGATCCTAATTTAATCAATTTTACATGAGTAATTGGACTTGTAGTCTTACTGGTTGACCATAGTTCTGACCCACCTCATGTGTGAGTTCCCATGTTTTCCACCTTAGGCCCACTTCACCATATGGTTTGGCTCTGTAAAAATCCCTAGACTTGCTGGCCCCACCCCCCGGGGTACGCTGAAAAGGCGATTGAGACAAGGCATGGTGGTGTGCACCTGTAATCCCAGCACTTGTGGGAGGCTGAAAACAGGAGAATCATTGTGAGTCTGATCAGTGTAGTGAGACCTTGTATGCCCTGTAGACTCTGTACTAAAAAATTAAATAAACAAATTTTTTAAAGCCCTAAAAATGGCAGATTACCAGGCAACCTACTCTGGTCCCCCTTCTGTCCCTCTCTCAGACAGAAGCTTTCTTTCCCCCCCAGTAAATATATTCTGCTCTTCACCTCATTGTTGTAAATTTCATTCTTTGGTTTTAGAGAACACAAACTCAGCCCCGGTATCTTTTTTTTTTTTTTATGAGCAGAACATATTTATTGAGGGAAAGAAAGGTCTTGTCCAAGAGAGGGACAGGAGGGGGGTTCCGAGTGGGTGTCCCCCCCCCCCCCCCCCGGCCCCAGTATCTTTCAGATTGGGAGTTTCATTCCCATATATCCATTGGTCCTGGCTGAGGCCTTTGAAGGCCACAACTAGGAACGCCTGGCTCTAACCTCAGTTAACTAGATAAAGGCTGTAGCTGCAGGCATCTCGCTCCTGGGTGAGACCTTCCTGGAGATAACAAGGTTCTCCTGAGTTGACTTGTCTTACTTGGAGAGGTCCTGGAGCAGCTCTGCCCTTCTTCAGTATTCCCCTGCCCTCTCTTGATAGCTAAATAAATACAGCCTGCCCAGAGGACATCCTTGTCTCAGCCTCTAGAGAATCTCAATTCTGGTAGAGGATTCTGAGCCTCATGGAGACCTAAAATTATACCATTTCACTCTTTTTTTTTTTTTTTTTTTTTTTTTTTTTTTTTTTTTTTTTTTTTTTTTTTTTTTTTTGTCTTTTTGAGACAGGGTCTCGCTATGCAGTTGAGGCTGGTCCTGAGCTCACTTTTGTAGCCCAGGCTGGTCTCGAACTCGCACCAATCCTCCTGCCTCAGCCTCCCGAGTGCTGGGATTACAGGCATGAGCCACCACGCCCGGCTTCCCATTTCACTCTTTTACTTAAGTCTTCTCTGTCCATTCTTTTGGGAGACTGTACACGTCATCAGTCCACAATAAAGTGTTAGCCATCGCCTTGGGAGAGCGGTCTCCAGTTCCCTCAGGCTTGGGGGAGGGGAGGACTCCTCTCCTTCACTCACATAAGACTACAGTGAACTCCTGCCCTTGACCTTCCCTGGATCCTCAACTCAGACACAGATGTCCACTCGGCATTCTTCCTCCCCTCATTCCACAGGCAGCCATAATCAGATTTTGTGGTGAATCTGTCCCTCTGTGAACCCTAAGTGCAGTACTAGGTGTGCTCTATCCAAGAGACCTGCCTTATCTTGCCCCTCGCTGGACTTTCACAGAGTAAATGTGTATTCTAGTTTTCAAATTTATTTACCAATCTGCTCATCTATTGATCTTTCAGTATACAATTTAGTGTTACTGATTGAATTCACAGTGTTACTCTGAGGTCATCAGCTACTGCCAAAACTCAGTTGTCACCCCAGACAGGAATTCTATACATATTAAACAATATTCCTCATTCTCTGTGTCAGGTTTTATCAGCAGCAATGGCAGCGGCAGCGGAGGCACAGCAGAGAAGCAGAAATAGGTGGGAGGAGCCTTTAATAAATCTAAAGACACGGAGGAGATCCAGGGAGAGACAGGCAGATCTTCTGACCTCCAATAGGTAGCCTGAGACTTTCTGCGCTTTTGCTAGGGGTGGAGCTTGAGGGGCGGGTTCAGTGACGCACTAGGAGCTGATTGGAGGCTCCCTTGTGTGGGTGGGAAAAGTAAGAGGAAGTTTATCCAGGGCTGGAGTGGGGAAGGAGGAAGTGGTTATTGGGAAGATGAGCTGTTGTTTTGGGGATTCTGCCATGTAGCATCAGCGCCGTGATTATTTAGCAGTCTGCATTCAGGCCATAACCTACCACTCTGTTCCCTCAGATTCTGTCAACTCCTACTTTCTGTTTCTAAACTTTCATGGTTCAGGTATTTGACATAAGTGAATAAAATAATATTTGTCCTTTGTTCCTGGCTTACATCACTTAACATGTTTTCAAAGTTCACCCCTACTGGGGCCTGGTAGGATGGCTCAGTGGTCTAAAGCGCCTGCTTGGGAAAACTTGGGTGGCTTCAGGGACCGCGGTTGGATCCCCGGCACCACATGCTGCGCCAGCCCTGCCCTCGGGGCGGGCTGAGCTGGCCATAAAAATGAGTGAATAAAGAAAGGTTCTGAAACAAGAAAAAAATAAATAAATAAAATTTAAAAAAAAGTTCACCCCTACTGTAGCATGTGATAATTTCATTTTCATGGTCAAATAATATTTCATTGTGTTTATGCTATATTTTATCTATTCATCAGTTGAAGGACTGCCCCACCCCCAGGGCACACTGAGACAGTGATTGAGACTGGTCATGGTGATGTACGTGTGCCTATAATCCCAGAACTTGAGATACTGAAAGCAGGAGGATCACTATGAGTCTAATCTGTGTAGTGAGACCCTGTAGACCTTGTACTAAAATAATAATAATAATTCTGCATTGAACATTAATATATGAAAATCTGAGTCCTTGTTTTTAATTATTTTTAGATTTATACTTAAACACAGGAGCATTAACTCAACCTTTAGCTCTGCCAGGAGATTCTGAGCAGCTCCCACAGGAGCTGTCCCCCCCGCAGCGCCGACCCGCAGCGCCCATGTGTCCCTGTTTCTCTGGGTCTCACCAATACCTGTCAGCGTGTGTTCGTTCGTGGCAGCCGCTCCAGTAGGAGTGAAGGGATCTTTCCTTTTGCTTTTGTTTTTCATCTCTTTAAAGATGAATGGACATTAACGAGCATCTTTCTCGCATGCCGTTTCTCGCATCTTTCTCTTCCTGGCCGTTAGTAAATCTTCTTTGGAGGAAGATGTAGTCGAGCGCTTGGCACAATTTTTTTTTTTTTTTTTTTTTTTTTGCGGGACCGGGGTTCAAACTCGTGACCTTGCACTTGCCAGGCAGGCACTTGTGGCACAGAGCTATCTCCCTGGCCCCTTTGCACAATTTTCAATCAGGCTGTCTTTTTGTTGTTGAGTTATAGGGGCTCCTTATATGTTCTCTTGAGTTATTTTATGTTGTAGACTCCACACCCTGATAAATCACAGATACTTTCCCCGGTGTTCGAGCTGTCTTTGCACCTGGCTCTGAGCACAGGCCCGCAGCATCCCATGCCTGGCGCTGTCTCTGCTCCTGCGCAGACTCTCCCTGCTCTGGATCTCGACCGAGCTCTACTCTCTGCCTAGCGCTCCCCGCCCACACTGCTCTAAACCTGTCCTCTGCCAGTACCCACAGCCCTCCCAGTGCCAAAGGAGGGCCCCCATGCCTGGAGTCCCACACCTCACAGCTGCAGGCCTGCCTCAGGTCCTGTGGGCCCAGCCTCCGAGTTTCAGAAAAGAGATGTGGGGTGCAGCTGAGTAGTGAGGGCTTCCTGGGTTCAGTGAGCCCTCGGTTCCAGCTCCAGCTCTGGAAAAACGAAAGACACTCAAGGGCAGTGTACCTGAGGCACAATTACAACCTCTTTTACCAAATTACCCAGAGGCACCCAGAGGGATAGGAGGCCACGCCTCTCCCTGTGTGTGCAAGAATCTGAGCCCCTAACAGAACCGAGCACACAGACCAGGAGGCAGAGGCCAGGCAGGCCTCCAGCTGCACCAGACACTGCGTTCAGCCACCAGCTCCTGGGAGCAGGGCATGCCACCTGCAGCAGGCACTGAGCTTTGGATACAAATGGTCCCCAAGCCCACACTCTGCAGACTCGGCAGACCTGACTAGGGCACATGTGTGCCATCTCATCAAGGGTCAGCCTGTTGGTGGGCTCTAGGTGGTAGCCATGTGGCAGGCAGTAGAGACCACAGGGGCAGCCTGGTGGAGGAACAGGTCACCCAGTGTGCCCTACAAGGCCTTCTTGTCCCAGAGTCTCTGCTTCTTATCACCCTGGCTCCAATAGCCTTGTCCACCATGAGATCCCCTGCCAGTGCAGACGCCGTAGCCCCCTGTAACCTTCTGTGAGTTGATGTTCTCCAGGATTTTGTCACAGCGACAAAGCTGAGTGATAGCAACACTGACCGCTGAGCTTTTCTCAGCCCAGCTGTTGCTGCCCCGAACAGGGGCCGGCAGCCAGGCTCTCCACAGCCATGGCGCCAGCCCTGTGGTCACCCTCATGCGCAACACCCAGAGCTTTGTGACAGCCGAGCCTGCAAGGCTGACCCTGGTGGCCCTGTCCCTTTGGACATCTCCCAGAAATAAGCCCTCCTGCCTTGCTGTCACTAAAGCCCTGTTCTCAGAGCTGCACAGGACACCCCAGGTCCTAGCAGGTGGTTATACAAAGGTGACAGTAACAGGGCCTCAGGAGAGGAGCCCAAGGCTGGGTCTCTGCATCAGTGAGGGGGGAGAAGCAGTGGTCTAGCAAGAGTGGCATCAGCAGCCACACTATGGGAGCACTCCAGGGTACAGAGGTGACACCCATGGAAGTGGGCAGGGTCCAGGGCCTGTGGTGGGGGACATGGAACAAGGGCCAGCAGGAGCAGTGGCTGTCCCCAGGGCAGCCAGTGTCAGGGGAGCAGACCCCCAAAGCAGTGCACAGAGCCTCAGGGTGAGACAGAGGGGGCCTGCGGGACCACAGACAGGTGAGGGCAGGACCGGGACACAGAGAGAGACAGAGCACAGGGACGTAGGAGGAACCTATTGAGATCAGAAAGGAGAGGACAGGAGTAGAGGGGTGAGACTGGCGGGGTGAAGGACTTGACAGGGTCCCTGAACACCCCAGCCTCTTAAATGTCCCGGGGGCGAAGCCAGCTCCATCCCTGTGCACAAATGTGCTATCCTGTCACCTAGTCCCAGAAAACCCACGTGAGTCCCACCAGCCTCTGGGTCATCAGTGCGTATGGTTTGTTTACTGAGACAAAAGCTGCCTTGGCCTTGTGGCACCCGCCAGTGCCTCAACCTCCTGAGTGGGGTGATGGCTGGTGTGCCCAACACACCCTATCCCTGGTGTGTTTTAAAGGTGACAACCCTGGCCTACAGCTCATGGCTTCTCCTCCAGGGCAGACTCACCCCGCCCCAACCTGTGTCTGCCAGGGACCTAAAGCCAGGGTCCCACTGGCCAGGTGTCCCCAGGGAGGGTTAGAGAAGAGGAAGAGCCTCTGGCCCAACTGCTGGGACCTTGCAGGTACCTCAGCCAACGGCTCCACCTCCCAGGGCAGAGGAAAGGGAGACTGTCTCTCTTCACCCCAGAATGCTCCTGCTCAAACGCCCTCACTGTCCTCAGCTACTGCTGAGATTTTCTAGTCCTTGACTCGATTTACTCTTTCCAGGAAACCCACCCGCAGATACCGAGGCATCAACGGGTTTAAAAATTCCCCCTATTAAATAAAAAAAAAAGAAATGACAACAATCAAAAAAAAAAAATTGCCCCTGTGCCTCCCAGGGAAACTGGGACAAGCCTGTCCCAGGCTGTGAGCTTCCCAGGAGACTTCAGCCAAATAGGGTAGGATGCGTTCCCGCACAGGCTGTAGGAAAGGAGGCAAGAAGGAACTTGGAGCTGCTTGGCGTGAAAGGAAAGCCTGCGGCGGAGCGAACGCGTAGCAGCGCTCAAGACTAGAGTCGGGAGATTCCAGCAAGCAACCGGGCTGGCCTGGGCTTGCAGCAGCGCCACCTCATGGTCATGACACGGAACTGCACCACGTTTCCTAGGTCCATTCTACAACCCTGTCAAGCCCCTGGGCTCCCAGTCAAATATTTTGATAACCAGAGTGAATCACTACCTATGAAACCACACTGTTTTCAATAATAATTACGAAACAGAACGAATAATAATGAGCACAAAAGAAATGAAAGTAAAGATGTATTTACTCTCCGGTATAGTTTATGTAATAATATAAATCGTCATCCAGTTACAAGTGAACTTTAATAAAACCGGGCTATCTGTAAACAGAGGAATTCAGAAAGCCATTGAAATACGCGGCTGGTGGGACTTTCCTTCACTTATTACTTTTAAGGCAAGTAATTAAAAAAATAATGTTTGCTTTAAAATTTAGGCACAGGTATATTACATTTTAATCACATAAAACCGCCAGGCGGTCACACACGATGACAGACTCAGCGCAGTCCGAGTTCCATGTCTATCTTTGCCATTAGCTGTGCTCTGCGGTCTGACTGTGGGCCAGCAGCCAGGCCTGGGAACAGGCCTGCGACACCCTGAGCGTCCCAGCACCCCATGCAAATGGAGTCACTGCACTCCTGCCCTAGTCGGCTTCCATGGAAAACACAGGGTCATTGAAAGAAAAGTAGCAAACTGCACTAAATTAACTGACATTTAAATTACTAACCCCCCCCCCAAAAAAAAAAAACTTACTAAAACCCAGTAATAGATGACGAGGTCTGCGCTTGGCTGGCCTCCTGATGTCACACCGTATTCACATGTTCCCAAGATGCGGGCCTCTCTGCAGTCTCGGGCTCTGCACCCCCATCACCCCTACCCCCCGTGGTCCCACAAAATGGCTCCGGCTTCCAGGTCTCCATAAAGGATCTCAGCGAAGCTCGCCTCTCATTGGCTGCTGGGGGCTGCTGTCCCAGACCAACTGCTCAGGCCCTGAGAAGGAGGGACTGGCCAGGCACTGGGGTGGTGCCTGTCCCTCTCAGAAAAGCAGGGCAGGGTCCTGGCTGCCTTTCAGTCCTCTGCTAGCTCCTGTGTTCCAACAACCCAATTTGCAGTGTGGGGAAACTGAGGCAGCAGTACAGAGACTACTGTGAGCAGGGCTGAGCTGACCCTTGGAGCAGCAAGTGACAAAGACCACAGCTTTGCCTGAGGCCGGAGGGGAAGGTGGGAGCAGCTGAGCAGGCAGGGAAACTGAGGCAGTGCATACAGCCCTTTGCCCCCCCCCCAACACACACACACCTGGTGTTTCCCTGCTCTTCTTGAAGATGCTCTCCATCCAAAGAAGGGGAGAAGCCACTCTGGGGCACCTGGCACTTCCCACCCACTCCTTCCAGTGCCCACCCCAGGACATCTGGGCCAGCTTCACCCCAGAAAGGTGAGGGGCCCGGGCACAAAGAGAAGCTGAATTTATTCTAGTGACTGAAGCCCAGCCAGCCTAGGACCCCAGCCCTCCCCTTGGGCCCTACAGCCAGAGTCCTGAGGCAGCCCCAAGCCTAGTGGACAAGGGTCAGTCTGGGGTCCCAGGCTCCACACGGTCAGAGGTCAGACACAAGCACCCTCAGGCCCCTCTGAGCCCTTCAGGGACCCCTCGGCTCTGCTCGCCAGGCTGTAGTAATAGGTCCGCATGCGCTGCTCCACCGTCTGAAAGTCGGGGCGGTCCTCCCACCTGTGGGGTGCAGACCCAGCACTGATCACGCTCCTCCCCCAGCTTCAGCCTGCAGGGGGCTTTGCATGGGGAGTGGCTATGGTGAACTTCTGGGGCTCCCCAGAAGTGAATGGGCCCCTGAACAAGGAGACAGCTAGACACCGGAGGCATTGGGGTGAGGGCCCTGGAACCCTGGTGTTGCTGCTGGACAGAGCCCTGGGAGAACTGAGTCCCCAGATGCTGGAACAGCAACTATGGAGCCAAGGGGCCAATGGAGGGTGACATCATCTGTGAGGTAGAGACTGATGGCGCTAGGATGTGGGTACTGGGCTTCGAGCAGACTGTGGTGGGGATGGATATGTGAGGCATGAGTACTCGATGCTGGCCTAGCTGGGTACCCAAGTGCAGAGCACTCAGCTGGAGGGGCCAAGGGATTAGGTACTGTCGCATGCCCGAGAAGTTGGTCTCATGCTGGGTGAGGCCTAAGGGCTCCACATGTTCAGTGGTGGCAGGTGGGGTGCTGGGCCTATGAGTGTCAGTGAGGCCACAGACTGGGCCAGACCTCTGTGTGGGCTGACACGCGGGAGCCAAGCAATGCTAATGGCTGGGTGCCAGGCCCAGGTCCCGCAGGCTGCCCCGGCCCAGCACTCACTTGTAGATCCAGCAGTCGCTCATGAGCGCGTACATCTCAGGCGGGCACTCGGCCGGGCACTCCATCCGCTTGCCCTGCTTGATGAACTCCAGCACCTCCGGGCCCTTCATCTTCTACTGACCAGGCCCAGGCAGTGTGAGGGAAGGCGCCTCCTGCTCCCCTGCCCCCACCCGTCTGTCCCAGATGGTCCCCCCCCTGCCTGCCTTGTAAGGCTTCTGGCCGTAGGAGAAGGCCTCCCACATGGTGACCCCGTAGCTCCACACGTCGCTGCGGCTGGAGAACTTGCGGAAGTTGATGCACTCGGGTGCGTACCACTTGAGGGGCCACTTCCCTGCAGAGCGGGCCTGGGGTGGGGGAGATGTGGCCCGGATGCGCGGACTTGGGGATGCTCTGCCCACCCCACTCCACCCTACCCCTGGAGCCACAGACAGGGGCTCACCGTGTAGTAGCTGTCATCGGCACCCAAGGCCTTGGAGAGGCCAAAGTCGCTGATCTTGGCGTAGTGCCGGTTGACCAGCAGGACGTTTCTGGCCGCCAGGTCACGGTGCACGAAGTTCTTCTCCTCCAGGTACTTCATGCCCATGGACACCTGGTGCAGGAGCTCGGCCACGTTGCTCACGGGGATCTCCTCCCTGGGGAGGATGCGGGTCAGGGGGACAGGCAGCCCTGCTCCTGGGGCTAATGCCAAGCATGCCTGGCAGGTGCCATCCAGGGTCAGAAGGCAGAGCCAGGCGCTCGCAGCCAAGGCATGCATGCCCAGGAACGTGTGCAATGACCAGCAACACCCTGCAGAGTCAGGGCACGCGGAGACACAGATGAAACGGCATACATTTCTACCCTGGGCCGGGGGTACACATGTGTTTCTGCCAAGCCACAGCCTCTGTCACAGACTCTGGTGACATATATATATTATATAGATAGATAGATAGATAGATAGATTATATATATAATTTTTTAATACTGTGGCTGGCTCAGCCTGCCCTAGGGGTGGGGCTGGCACAGCATGTGGTGCCAGGGATCGAACCGCAGTGCCTGTGGTTGCCTAAGTTTGCCTAAGCAGGCGCTTTAGACCACTGAGCCATCTTGCTGGCCCCATCTGGTGACACATTTAACCCTTTAAAACATAAAACCATGGATACAAAAGCCAGCAGGGCTGCTCGCCATTCGCTGCGCCTGCATTAGGTCACAAAGGCGACCCTGAGCAACCTCCCGTGGGCATGGAGCTGGCCTGGAGAATCCAGGCAGGGTGACGGGGCTCCTGCTAGCTCCTGCCAGCTGGGCCAGATATACTGGAAGCACTTTATGGGCGTAAGCTCACAGGAGCTGCCTGGCCCAACCTAAAGACACCCCCAGGGGCCCTCAGGGACACAGTGGCAGCTGTGCTCCAGCAGGGCTGTGGGGCCAGGGCCACGGTGCTGGGGTTCTTGAGCAAGCCCCCCACACCTGGGCCCCAGGGCTCACTTCTTTCCAACCAGGAACTTGTGCAGCGGGCCGCCGCCCGCCATTTCCATGACCAACATGAGCGCCTCGGCCTGGCACACGCCAATCAGCCGCACGATGTAGGGGTTGTCCAGCTGGTGCATGATCTGCGCCTCCCGCATCATCTCGTCCTTGTCCGCCTTCTCTGTGCTCTGCTTCAGCACCTTGATGGCCACGTCAATCTGCTTCCTGCCAGGAGGTGGGTGTGAGCCAAAGCCAGGGCCCCCATCGAGGTCGGCTTCCCACACCCAGGGCCCAGAGAGCCCCAGCCGACGCTCCCCGCCTGTCCTCAAATCTGGTCTGGCCAGGCCTCTGCTGCAACTGCTCAGCCACCCAAGCACCCCTGCCCAGGCTGGCATCCTCTCACCACTCTCCGGAGTCCCCAGCTTCCCAGGGCCCCCTCTGGCACAGCCTGCCCTACCCAGGCAGTCCTACTTGCGCATGCGATAGACGCCCTGGCGCACTGAGCCGAAGTTGCCACAGCCAAGTTCAATGTCAGCCACGAGCAGGTTCTCACGCTTCAGGAAGAGCTTTTTGTCCTTGAGCTCCTCTGGGTCACTGTAGGGGCTCTCATACACACTTGTGTCCATGGGCATCGGCCGTGGCTTGTCCGCAGGTGCCAGACGCGCTGGGCACACAGGCAGTGTGAATACCAGGTCAGGGGTAGGGGGGTAGGGAGGAGCAGCTCAGAGCAAGTCTTCCAGGTGCGTGCCAGCCCCGGGAGGCACAAGAGTGCTCACAGCGGGTGTGGCCGGGTATGGCCGGTATGTGCAGGTGTGTAGCTCCCAGGTGTAGGGGCCACAGCAGCACACATGCCAGGTGCACAAGTGCAGGCATGATGGCGGAAGCACAGGTGCACACAGGTTCAGCTGCGCCAGGCCGACCTCATCCTCCCATCGAGTCCTACAGGGCTGAAGACGCACACCTAGCTAAGCACGAGGCCCCCCACTTATACCTGGCCAGCTCACCTGGTTCTGGGGTGTATCCATCAGAGTTGAGGGTGTCTACCCGTCTCTGGGGCTAAAGGTCACAGGATCAAAACAGTGAGCAGGGCCAGCAAGGACTCCTGGCGACATGTAGGGGGACCTCCTTCCCATCCAGTCAGCCCAGCCCCAGCCTCAGCACTGAGAAACCCTGACTCACATGGGTGAACGTGGATGGGTGGACAGGAAGCGTAGGAGCGGTGGTCTCTGAGGGAGCAGAGGGGACAATAAGCGCTGAGGTCCCTGGACCCACCCCACCCAGGCATGACTGGCTGCTCACCCTCCGCGCTGTTATTGGGGCAGGCCTCCTTCAGGCAGTAGATGAGCCCATCAGCCTTCAGCTTCAGGTACTCCACCAGCTGTGGGGAGCAGGCGTCAGGCAGGGGTTCAGGGCACCTGTGCCACATCCCCCGGAGCAGTGTGTGACTGTCACCTGCCACAGGGTGTCGAACTTGGTGCCCTCGGGGATGCAGTACTTTCCAGCCTTGTCCTGGCTGATGAGATAGTGGTACACGGTCTTCCCATAGATCAGGGACAGTGCATAGGTGCCCAGCTCCTTCCGGGGCCTCAGCCTGCAGGGTGAAGAGGCCGTCACCTCTACAGCCACCTGAGGTCCTTCCACTTATCAGTGTCCCCAGATGCACATTTTATGAGCTCCAGGGGAACTGGAGAAACCTAGGTCTGATGTCACTCAACTGCCACTTCTGGCAATGTCACTTCCTGGTGACAGGCCATCTAGGAGCAAGGGGCAATGGCCGCTGTCCATAGGCAAACATGGGGCCCTTGTCGAGGAAACACTGACTGCCCATGGTGGTCACACAGCTACCCACCCCACCTGCTAAGCCATAGGCTCCAGGGGCACCTCTGGTCCCCCGTGGCTGAACACATGGCTGCCCATGTGTTAGACACTTGGCATCCACTGGGGGACACTCAGTCACAGTGAACAGCTGGCCACGATGAGGCCATCTCCAGCAAGCACAGAGCCCCCTTGCATGGGGACTCTGGCCTTCACCAGACAGACTCAATCATCCTCCTGGGCACAGAAAGCCATTTCCACATGGGCCCACCCAGGACCCCAACTATGAGTTCTTCCAAGGTCCCCTCATGCAAGTCACAGCAAGTCACCTCTGCACAGTACAGACTAGCCAGGGGAGATGCAGTCCTCCACTGCCCTCTGCTGGACCTGCATCAAATAACTCCTCAACCTTCTGCGTCTGTGATGGGAACCGCTGCCCCTCACAGACCATGCAAGTAGAGCCTGTCCTACTGCCCTGGACACACCTTCACGCGCGCGCACACGCACACGCACATGCACACACACACACACACACACACATACACAACCTGCACACACACACCAGGCCAACTGACAGCTGGACGAAACCACCAATGTCCCCCACCAAGCAGGGTGGCCGGGTCCCTGGCACCTGCTCAAGAGTTCCAGGGAGCAGCGCAGGTTCCCGAGGGAGGAGGGTAGTCAGACTGTCACAGGGCCTCAGAGATACAGAAGGTGCAGGCACTGGCCAGGGCCTGTGCTGAGGGACAGTGAGCTTACTATTGTGCTACCCACTTGTCCCCAAGGTGTGGATCCCAGATTCACCCAGCCAGGGCGTGGGCCCCACTGGTGCAGCTCAGTCACGGATGGATATTTATGAGCATAGGCAGGCGTATGGTGAATAAGACAGGGAAATCTGGGCTACGGAGATAGTTGGGCGGTCTAAGCACCCACCTGGCAAGTGTAAGAACCCAAGTTTGATTCCCGATGCCACATGCGCTGCCTGCCCTGAAATAGGGCATGGCACTGCACACCTGTGATCCTAGCGCCAGGGAGCTGAGACAGGAGGATCACTACAAGTCTGAGCTGCATAGTGAGACCCTGTACCAAATAAATAGATAAATAAAACTTAAAAAAAAAAAAAACCCAGAAGACCCTTTCTCTAGCAGGCCCTTCCTTAGGGCAAAGGAACAAGATACTTCCCCTATGCCACTCCAGCAGGGCTGAGAGAGGGACAGAGGGACAGTTGTGAGTGTCCATCCATCCCCTGACAACAGCACAGGGAAGGGAAACACAGTCCCCAGGCAGACCAAGCCAGTACAGGGACACATGGAGAGACAGGCACCCCAGGGGCTGGGTGGGGGACAGCAAGAGAGTCTCACAATGCTCAACTGCCCAGCTTGGCAACTTGCAACCCTCCTGCCTCGGCACTGGGTTTAGAGGTATGCATTAGCACACCACCCTCAGCCATAACTTCAAGCTTTAGACAGACGTCAGAAACTCCATGCTGACCCTCTCACCCTCAAACGTGTATGTACCACATGGGTGGGGAGTACTATGCAGCTCTCGCCGTCCAGAATGGTGCCTGTATTTCACTATCTGCTGAATCAGAGTTCAACCATATGACCAGTTTTGGCGCAGCACAGCACAAACAGAGGCTTGGTTACCGTGAGTCCTGGCTAAGCTGTGTTCCTGGCAAGCCTAGGCCCACTTATGGAAATGCATCCATATGAGCCAGCTGGTTAGAGCACCCACACAAGGAAACAGCCCCCAGCCTACCCTCTGCAGATGCCTGAGTGAAGCCATGTTGGACTGTCCAGCCTGAGTACCCTCCCAGTGGACTGGAGCCACCTGAGCAAGCTCACAAAGCCAGCAGAAGAACCAGCCTGCTGAACTCAGCCCAGATGGCCAAGAGAGAACACATGGCTATTAAGGCCACTTAGGAGCTGTGCGCTCAGGCGGTTTGTTCTGCAGCGAATGCTAACTATACGCTCTCTCTGGAAAGAGGCATATAGAGAGCAGCAGCCACTAGCTCCTGGATCAATTTCCAGGCTGAGACATCAGTTTTGTGATCACATATACTTCACTGCCACAAATTCTACTTTACAGAAGAACTATTAGACTCAGTCCTGCCTTTGCTGTTTGAACCTGCCCACTGGCTAGAGGTACGGGCTAAGAAATTAGCATGAGTCTCGGCTCTTAAATAATATGCAGATGCTAACTGGGGAAGGTAGTGCACAGCTGGAATCCCAGCAGGGAGGCTGAGGCGAGAGGACTGACAACTCAAGCCCAGCAAGACCCTGCTCAAAAAACAAAAAGAACCAGGGATATAGCTCAGTGTGAAGGCCCTGGGTTCAATTCCCAGTAACACAAATAACGATAAGGTGACGACAGTGATGATGGAGCAGGAAAAGAAGAGAAAGAGAAAAAGAGGAGGAAACAGCTAATATTTATCAGACCGTGGTTCTAAGTTCTGGCATATTTGTCCCTGAATTTTCTCAGCACTTCGCACAAGGTAAACACTATTATTACCCCTGTGTTGAAGATTGAATGGCGATCCCATCTCTTGCTGAGCTGCTAAGAGGTACAGCCAGGTTCCAAATCTACTTCTGACCCCACTGTGAATGACTTCCTGGACTGATAGCCACGTCACTTCCAGCAAGCTTTTTATCGTCTCAGTGCCCCCGGACCCTCACCGTGGAACAGAGTCCTGCACTAAACCAGACGTTCTTAACCCGAAAAGGGCTCCAAGGAAGAGACTCAGGAACAGGCACCAGCTTGCTGTGTCTGCAAAGCCTTCTGGGTAAATGTGCTTCCCTTTGCATCTGGAAGCCCCACCCCCACCCCCAGGCCTGTGTGCAGAGGGCAAGGTGCTCAGCCGTGGAGCCCCTGGCAAGTGACAGGAGTTGGGGCAGTGGCAGCAGGGACTCGACAGCATCTTTGGGTGGGGCAGCGCTTCCTGTTTCTTCTTCCACCCACGAGGTAAGCAGCTCATCTCTGCCACAACGAGCAGCTCTGCCCGGCCCAAGCCGCAGACCCCAAGGACCCTGGGCCAACACCCCCAGAAAGCGGCTTCCTGCTGTGCATTCATTCATCGCTGCCATTGGTTAGAGTGGGGAAAGTGAACATGAAGGTACCACAGAAGGGCTGGGCATGGCCAGGATTCCCACAGGACTCCGTGGTGTGGGTGGGGTGTGCCTGTGACATCATGCCACTCAGCATCGGGGACATCTTGGAGAGCACCACCCCAGGGACAGGGTGCAGCATCTGGACAAAGGAGGGCCACATCTGGAGCCACCAGTCCATCCCACAGAGACACCATCAGCAGCTGGATGCCCTGCCCACAAGGGCAAAGCAAAGAAAGCCAGCCCAGTGCCACACCTGGGACATTCCAGGCCTAACCAAGCCTCTTCACAGGATGGGCAGCAATACCCCTCGTCCCCGCAGCAATACCCCTCGTCCCCACAGCGCAGTAGTAGAACTTGCTTTCCCTGGCTCTTGTTGGGAGCCCTGGGCCTCACTGTGTGAGGGAGCCCCCCAGGCCGGTCTGCCACGCTATGATGGCTCAGCAGCCTGCTCGTCAGACCTCCCAGAGGACACTGGAGCGCGGCCAGCCTAAACTGTCCAGTCCCTGGCCCTCTGAGCCAAAATGAAATGATCACTGAGCTCACGGAAGTGTTGGGGCATGACAGACTGCACCATCCTGAGCCAGTGAGCGAGTGTCAGGGCGATTACAAGGCAAAGACAGACAGCAGAGTCCAGGCAGGGCTGCTCTTCCGGGAGGCTTCCAGGCTACCTCAGAGACCTCGTGTGGGTGGAGCTTGGGAGCGTCAGGGCCTCCCAGCAGGGTGGGCCCTAAGGCAGGAGGGTGACAGCAAGAATCATTCAGCCAGGACTCGGACCAATACATACCCACACAGCAAGACTTGGAATTGATGCCCTCAGACCTATTGGGGAACCCTGGATTCCTGGGGACTGAATGACCTCAGCTGACACTGGGGCAACGTCTGCACACAGAAGAACCTGAATCCAAACCAGACAGCAGCAGCCCCACAAGGCTTTCAGCCACGCAGGGAGCGTGGAGAAACACTTTGGAGATTCCTTGACCTGAACAAAGTCGTGACCAGTGCCCCAGGAACCCAGACACGTGCTGTCACCCGCGTGCACCTTGCACGCACACCGGACAAGCACTTTGCGTGATCCTGGTAGCTGGCCTGTGGGGTAGAGCAGGCAGACAGACCCAAGCAAGTCACACTGCCCAAACAACCAGGTGACTGGGGAAGGGAGCGACACAGCAAAAAGAATCAGGGCGGCCATTTCTCAAGGGCTCTAACCTCGCCTGAGACAAAACCAAAGCACAGTCCACTCCCTGGCTCACCTCCCTCGCCCTGGCTTCTCCTTATTTCTCAGACTTTCCAAATAGATGCCTGCCTCCTGGCCTTTGGGTGGTGCCCTCTTCCAAGGAAAGTGCACAGTTCCCTTCCATCTTTGCTTTTTCAGTACTAGGAGCGGCACCCTGTGGAGCACAAGTTCAGTACTACGAAGTCCCAATGCAGCCCTAGGGGCTTGTTTGTCCAGTTCTTCTCTGGGGTGGCCTCCCCAGCCACCTTGCCTGACACTGTGACCTCTTCACACACACTCACACACACACTCACATACACACACACACACACACACACCA
The DNA here is from genome assembly GCA_004027025.1 of Myocastor coypus. Taxonomy (NCBI): domain Eukaryota; kingdom Metazoa; phylum Chordata; class Mammalia; order Rodentia; family Myocastoridae; genus Myocastor; species Myocastor coypus. The sequence continues at coordinate 47,744 of PVJA010004546.1, forward strand.
CATACAACACACACACAGCACCACCTGGCACGGTTGGGATAAAGCTCCGCCTTATCTTCTATCTGCCCCACAAAGACAGGCACTAGCGTCAGGTTGGAGGCCAGGTCACCACACCCGGTAAGTGTTCTATAAACACTGGTCACACGGAGAGGAATCCGAGGCCGGCAGACGTTCAGCCACACGAAGCCCGCAGCCAGTAGGCGGTAGAAGCTGGACACTTGCTCCCCGCACCCTGCTGCAGGGGATCCAGCCCTGGCTTCCCCCACACTCATTGCTATGGTCCTATATAGGCATCCAGGCAGTGCTCTCCTGTAATGCCAGCACGCTGGGAGGCTGAAGCCGGAAGATCAAAAGTTCTTGCCCAGACCAAGCAATTTAGCAATTTAGGGAGATCTTGTCTCAAAAGGAAATCAGAAAAGAAAAAGGCTTGAGATGTAGCTTGATGCAAAGGCCCTGAGTTTAATTCCCTGGTACCTTACAAAAGGACCGGGGCGCGAGGGGAGGGTGGAGATCACCTTTGCACACCCGCACTGCTCGGCTCACGTGCACACGTGTGCACGGGCACTACAGCCCGCACCCGCCCGCACACCACCCACTCCCAGACACGTACAGGAACTTGCCGTCCGTCTGCGCCCCCGCGTAGAGCTTGCGCTCGGCCTCCTCGCGAGTCAGGCTGCTGTGGAACCAGGGCATGCGCTCGTGCGCCGTGGTGGCGATGAGCTTCTCCACCTGCGGGGCCTGGCTCAAGATGGCCTGCTCCAGGGCCTCGCCCTGGGGAGGAGGCGGAGTGGCGCTGGAGGGGCGGCCAGGGACAGCCTGGCCTGGGGCCTCCATTCCTGGCCCTCACCCGTCAGCCCCTGAGCTCCCTTGGGGTGTCGCCGGGCTCACCTCCAGCTTCCAGGTCTGGCGCACGTAGTCGCGCACCATGGCGTCGCGCAGGTTGTCGAAGACACCGGGCTGCGGCTCGAGCCCCGCCGGCCGGTTGCACGGGCGGCGCAGCGCACAGGGCAGCCCGTCAGCGTCGCGCGAGTAGAACTCGCAGAGCTCCGCGGGGCCGCAGTGGGCGCGGCCGCCCGCGATGGCGTAGGTGCCGTTGAGCTGGCGCTCGACCGGGAAGTGGTGGAAGCGCACGTCGTGCACCAGCGACAGCACGTAGCCGCCCAGAGAGCGCAGGCACTGGCGCAGCAGGAAAAGCCCGTCGGCCATGCCCGCCAGCTTCAGGTGCTCCTCGGCCTCGGCGCGCGAGATGCTGCCATAGAAGAAGGGCAGGTGCGCCGCGGGGTCCGGCATGGCACAGGGCGCCTGTGGGCAGGACAGAGGGAGGCATCAGCGCGGGGCGGGCCGTCGGGCACCGCGGGGCTGCCCAGCTCGCCTTGCACTGTGGCCCACCTCGAGCTGAGGGTTCAGACGCAGAAGCAGACAATGGCCCTGCCCGGGAAACAAAGAGAGGGACACCCTAGTTGTCTCTCGTGAACGTGAACGTCAGGGTTCCAAAGGAGATGGAGAGGTCTTAAGGGAAGAAAGAGGCCCCTGGGTTAGGGCGGTAACCTCTCAAGAGGAAGCATTTGAACCAAGCGCTGGAGGAGGCAGAGGCAGGCGAAGGCCCTGAGCAGAGGGGGCACCTCGAGCTTCCTTCCCGGCCCTCCACCAACCTCCCCCCAGCGTGGAGGGCAAGTGGATACGCAGACCACACGATGAGGCATCGCCCAGCCGGGGCTTTGTGGGACAACAGTGATGCCCTCTGTCTGAATAGGGACTGGGCCACCCAGGGGCCTGCAGTAGTCAAAACTCAGAGAGAGGTCACTATAGCCTGTCCTCTCACTCTAAGCACTGCCCCCCAATTAAAAGAACCCTAAAGTATGAAGCCTCATGCTGGCTAATGACCAGCATGGAGAACTGCTAGTGCGCTGGGTGCTGGCAATCTTCCTCTACTTGGAAGATTATACCCCCAAAACACAGATTGATGGGTAGGCAGGTAAGTGCCTGAAGCAGTTATGCCGTGCAGGTCCTGCCCCTCAGGGGTGCACTGAGACGGTGATTGAGACTGGGCATGGCGCACCTGCCTACAATCCCAGCACTTGGGGGCTGAAAACAGAAGGATCACTAGGAGACTCTGTAGACCCTGTACTCAATACATAAAAGGAAAATAATAATAATAATAGTAACAATAATAATAATGATGATCAGGGATGGCGAGATAGCGCAGGCATCAGCGATCGATCCCCAGCCCCACATGCTGTGCCAGCCCTGCCCCTGGGGTGCACTGAGCTGGCGCCCTGTATCAGAGTGTGGTGGCACAGGCCTGTAATCCCAGCACTGAGGAGACTGAAAACAGGAGGATCATTACCAGTCTGAGCTGCATAGGGAGACCTTGTACCAAATATATAAGTGACACAAAAAAAAAAAAAAAAAAAAAAATCACAGCACTTCTGCAGCTACTCAGAGCCATTTGACTCCATGAAATCACTAACAAAAAGCACAAATTTGCAAAGCAAACAATGAAGGCATCACATAGGCTATGAAAGGCATTGACTCTACAGTGTAGAAGGGGACACAGGGCCGGGTGTCAGTGAGGACCCTAAGGATTGCACGTCTCTGTCTGCAAATGACTGAAAACGACCCTCTTGGGCCCAGATGGGTGAATTTGCAGACGGGAATCGGTGGAATAGGGTTGAACATCGCACAACAAGTGAACCAAAACGGGGGCTATAGCGCCCCGGGGTCTTAGGGGGAAAGAGGCATAGTCCACTTTTTGGGTGTCTGCAGTTTTTTAGATCATGTTGAAAACTGCGGTCCCCTAGCGGCCACGGGGTGTTTCTCCAATGCAACAGCCAGGGTTGTGGTGTCCCTTAAATTATGCAAATGGAGAGGTGGGTAGGAAGCATCTGTGGGTTGAGAAACATTGCTTCCTCCTGTTGGCTGTTGGGGGACAAGCTGGGGTGGCACTGGACAGAGGGGAGGACACTGGAGTGGGACCGGCAGGGCACTGGGGCAGGGCCAGGTGGCTCTATCGCTGGCTCTAATCAGGTAGTTTCTGACCCTGTGCTGGGGAAAGCCAGGCTGGAGAGACATCTGGGTCCAGGCAGGTGCTGCGAGGGACCATAAGGGACTCCATTCATGTCCCTGCCTAGAGAAAACTATTTTTAAAAGAGTCATTTTTAGCCAGGGACAGTGGTGCACACTTGTAATCTCAACACTCAGGAAGCTGAGGCAGGAGGATCAGCAGGAGCTCAGGGCCAGCCTGAACTACATACCAAGATCAAGTCATGGAGTAAGACTCCATGCTACAAGAATGTCTAGGCCAGGGAGATAGCTCAGTAGAATAAGTGCATGCCTGGTGAGCACAAGACCCTGAGTTCAATCCCTGGTACCAAAAAAAAAAAAGAATGTCGGTCCCGGCCAGGTGGCTCAGTGGTCTAAAGCACCTGCTTGGGAAAGCTTGGTTGGCTTCAGGGACCGCAGTTCGATCCCCGGCACCACATGTTGCACCAGCCCTGCCCTCGGGGCGGGCTGAGCCGGCGATAAAAATGAATAAAGAAACAAAGGTCCTGAAACAAGCAAAAAATAAATAAAGAAAATTTAAAAAAAAAAAAAAAAAAAAAGAATGTCTACAGTGAGTCGCAAGGGCTCCTACGTGTCTGTCCTAGAAAAGTGATAAGTGCATACCGAAGCCTGAAGCTCACAAGGAACACAAAGAGCATTTCCTCTCATGACTACTGTAATAGGGAACAGCAGAAATAATTTTCAATAGATGAAGAGGTTGCGCTCTAGGGCAGAACAGCACTCCACAGTAGAACAAGAGGAGTGAGGGTGTCTACAGCACTCCATTGTGTGAGAAGTCAGACTCTGGCTCCCGTTCAAAGCCCAGAGCGTGGAGAACACATCAGGGGTCACCGCGTGGGTGGGGATGCAGGAGCTGGAAAAGGCAGGAGGGGCTGGGCCTGGCCTACATCTTGGTTTTGGGGACAGGGTCTTGTTAATCCAGGGTGACCTTGAACTTGCTGTGTAGCCAAGCTGGTGTCAAACTGGCCACCCTCCTGCCTCAGCCTCCCCGGCGCTGTGTTTCCGGGCCTACAAGATTACATCCACCTAATCTACCTGGTGGCAGAGGTGGTAGTTACTTGGCTGTAAGCACTTGCTGAGTCTTGGAATTTTTCACTGAGATAGTGCATAAATTTTCTCACACAGAAAGTATACTATTTTTAACTAAGCAAGGAAGGGCTGGGGTGGACACACCTCTCTCCAGTAAAAAAATAAGTACTGAAACAAGACAAGTTCTGAAGGGCTGTCTACAGGCTCCACACTGCCTGGACTCCAGCCCCAGTTCTCACCTCAGCCTACACTGCGTCCCAGCTGCTGCCATGCACCTAAATCACTACCTCAACACCAGGTCCCCAGCAAGGGGACACAGCAACTCCATCCTCCGGTTCAGCCTCACAGGTCTCTCTGGTCCTGGGCAGTCGGTCTAACGCCTCCTCGCACTGATTCTCTCTGCCCTGTCTCTGTCCTCCCGCCCCAGCCCTGGCCGCTCCTGGGGTCACCCTGCGTGTAGCCAGCCAAGATCTCTCGCCTGAGGTCGGCTGTGCTGGTATCGTCTCCCTTCATCTCCACCAACTGTTTCTATTAATACATCCGGATCTGACTCTGGAAGCAGCTGTGGTTGGCTCAACCCACATTCAGTTTCCACTGGAGCTGAGCCCTGGGGCCCACTAGCCACTCAGGGAAAGTCTTTTCGTGAGTGTCCACACTCCAGAACCTTCTGTGGTTCCCTCGTGACCCGCTCCACAGCCTTTGGTCCCAGCTGGCTCTGGCCAGAAGTTCCCGTCCACACTTCTGTCCATGCAGCGTCCTCAGTGAGGCACCTGCCCACCTACCCCTCGCAGCTGGAGGCGTGGAGCTGGGCAGGACCCGAGATGTCCTGGGACCTGGGACCAGCATGCAGACAGGCTAAGGGACAGGAAGCTGTGGCAGGAAGCTGCATGCACCATGGCTCATAGCTCCGCCCTTTGGTGGTCGCAGGTGCAACCTGGGTAGCAAGAAGCGGGTCGTGCAGAAGAGAGGGGAGGCTGAGGTCACCCTGCCAACCAGCCCCTCCTATCCTCCCTGGCTCACTGCGGGCGGCAGTGCCCTCTGTCTTCCTGGGCCACCCTCATTAGCACCACTGGTGTCAGATCTCAGGAGGCCGAAGGACAGGGCAACAGAACGGGCCGGCGGCAGTGTCATGTGTGAACAGGCCCTGAGCTGTGTGTGGAGTGACAGCCTGCCCACACGCATGGCCTCCCTGAGCCCTGAGGTCGGGCTTTACCCAGGGGGACAGCAGGGCTTGGGCTGGGCCATGATCTGTTCCTGCCTAGCCATCCCAGAAGTCACAGCTTGAGGTCCTCCCTCTCAGAGCCAAAGACTAGGGATAGCCGCAGGGACATTGGGGCCAGGGAGAACGATCAGGGACCCTCAGGTATCCTCCCTGGAGACTTGGCTGGGATCTGTCCCCAGGACACACAACGCCCTGAACACACTCCACAGGGAAAGGGACAGGGCCAGGGGCACCTTCCTTGGGCCCTTCCACCTGATCCTGGCCCTGCCTGAATGTCACCCCGTCCCTGAGGCCATCTCTGCCCTGGACCAGTGGGAGGTAGAAAAGGTCTAAGAAGAGGGACAGGGTCCCTCATAGCCACCCTCCCGCCTCAGCTTCCCAAGTGGAGGAAGGACCTGCATAGTCCTGTGATCTGTGTGTGGTCAGTGGTCCCTGAACACACACTGAGGGCCCAGAGCCGCCATTCACATGAGACTCCAGAGGGGAGACTGAGGCAGTCATGCTACAGAGGGGACCAGCTGCTCCCTGGAGGCCTCTGAGTTCCACTTCAGACAGAGACACCCCTACCCAAGGTACCATGGGGGCACAGAGCCATCCCACAGCTCCCCACTCATCCCCGTCCTCTGTCCCGGACCCCCTTGCCCTCTCTGCCCTCCTGGCTACTCTGGGCCCCAGGTGCCAGGCAGGCACTGCGCAGTGTTTCTTAGCACAGTGGCCCTGAGTCCCTTATGGGCCACAGTGGTGCGGGATGACAGGAAGCTCCATCCTGACCCCAGGCTTGGATGAATCCGTGCTATGGTCCTGGGCCAGGAGCTAAACTTGCTAACTGCAGCCTGAGACAGGGAGACTCCAGCACCTGGCCTTCCACCGTTGCACCTTCCTCATCCCAGAGCCTCCAGGGCTCCCACCTGCCCCCAGGTGAAGGTCCAAGTCCCCGTCATGGTCCCCCAGGCCAGGTACAATGTCCCTGCCCCCTTTGCCCACTGCCCTAGCCATTCCTCCAGCTGTCACTCAGACAGGTCAGGCATGGCTGACTTCAGGGCCTTTGCACTGCCTGTCCCGTTGCTCACGCACTTTCCCTGGGTCCCTCCACTTGATCCGGGGCCTGCCTGAACGTCACCCCCTTCCTGAGGCTGTCTCTGCCCTGGAGCTAACACAGCACCCACCCTTCTGACTCTAGCCTGGCTTCACGGTTCTTTACCACCTAGGGTGTGGTATGGGTACCACTGTGTTACCACAGTGCCTCTGTCCCCTGCCAGACTGAAGCACGGCAAGGGGAAGACTTTGTATTGTCCCATCCCTGTAACAACCCCATGTGGGTCCCCAGTGTAGGGACAGAAGCCACCACCCTGGGCACCTACAAGCTGTACAGCCTGCAATGGGGAGAAACACTGCCAAGCCGAGCATGCTCAAAACCCAGCCCTTCCTTCCTGGCCACCTGGAGGTCCTTCGGTTGTCCCCTCCACTCTGAAAGGTGCCCAGCCTGGCCAGGCACTTTCCCTGGGTTCCCAGGTCCCCCTTCCCTTGTGTCACAGCCCAAATAGATACAAATGGTCATCTTTTTGACTCCTCTGTCCCTGGTCACAGTGGGTTTCCCAAGACAGAGCCCAGGGGTACTCGCTTCCCATGTGGCCCTGCCTCCTTCCAATAAATGTCTACCACCTGGAGCTGGGGTGAGGGCACTTGCATATAATCTCAGCACTCTGGGAGGCTGAGGCAGGAGACTTCCAAGTTCAAGCCCAGACTGGGCAATTTAAGTGACTTCATGAGACCCTGTCTCAAAATAAAAAATAAAGAAGGCTGGAGAGATGGCTGAGTGTAAAATCCCTCCACGTGGGCATTTTTACTGAGAGGAGGGAGGAGAGGAGAAAAGAGGGGAGGGAGAGGGGACCAGAGTGGGCAGCAAAGAGAGACTAAAACCTCGGCCAACTGGACCAGAGCCACAGTTGGGTAGCGGCCTGCGTGGACCCTCTGGGTGTCCCCCACCCCAGCCTCAGCACCCGGTCAGCGGGAGCAGTGCCCCTGCTCCTCGACCCAGGGGGTACCTGCCGTACCTGCGCCACAAACCCTGCGGGCAGCAGGGACTCAAGGTCCCTTTAGAGAACAAAGTCCATAGCTCTGCACTGGTCCCCAGGGCCCCACATCCCCACAGACCCCAGGCTGGCCCAGGCGTTGCTGGACTCTGGGCTGCCTTCACCCATCAAAGCCTAGACAGCGGGACTGGGGAGCTAGCTCCGCACACAAGTGCCTGCCTGGCAAGTGCACAGTCGTGAGTTTGAACCCTGGTCCTGAAAAAAAAAAAAACGCCTACAGAGGTGGGCTATCAGGGGTCCAGGGCAGCTTCCCAGAGCCAGCGGACTTTGTGTTTGTGCCCTGACTACACAGCATCCCTCCTCCCCTGGCCCCAAGCATGACTGTAGATCCGTACAGACTCTGCAGATCAATTCTGCGGTACAGCCCTTGCCCCCAGACTGCCAGGGAGAGCTCAGTATAGTGCTCCAGATGTCACCCCTCCCCTCACCCTCACAGGGACCCCTATGGGAAACGGAGAGGTGCAAGGTTGTGTTCAAGGTCACACAGCTGAGGCAACTTGAATCCAGGACCCTGGCCCCAAGAGCGCATATGAACACCGTCCACGCTGCCTGCCTGCACGGGGTCTCCCAGGGACATGCCAGTAGGCACAGGGGAGAAGCCTGGATTTGGCGGCGGCCAGACCCTCCTTTGCAGGTATCCATGACTCTAATTTCTTTCTTTGGTGATTATTGTGGATTTTTGTTTTTTGAGACAGTGTCTTGCTGTGTGATCCAGGCTGGCCTTGAACTCTAGGCGATCCTCCTGGCCCCCTGAGTGCTGGGATTGCAGGTGCGGCCCACCATACCATTTGGGCCCTCGCTTGGGAGCAATGCCACACGAGGCCTCCACTGCATGCCCACTGCCGTGCCCCAGACCAGAGGACTGAAGCTTGTTAGGTGCAGCCCTGCTCCTTCCCCACGGCCTGTGGTCTGCATGCCACAGAGGCCACCTCTGGGGCCCAGGCAAGCTGCCCAAGCCACAGTGCAGCCAAGCAGATCTCAGAGCCCAGCTCCTCGTGCCCTGGGCCCCCTCCCCTCTGAGCTTGCCTGTGGTGCCATAGCCCACCACAGGTGCCTATCTGAGTCACCAGCATTTCAGTGCCAGGTTCACCAGCCCGGGGCTGAGGACCTTTGTGTTCTCTTGAGGTTTCTCTTCTTCATGGCCCAAGAATGCAGCCCTGACTGTGGAACCCGCCATCACCGTACCACGGATGGCCCCGCTGCTGGCCCCTGCAGGGCAAGCTGCTCCTCATGGTGGCCACAAGACAGCCTCGCCTCCTTCCCCAGGTGAATCCAATCTGCCATGGTCCCACAGGCCCCAGTCCTCCCCCCCCCCAACCTGCAGGCTCTGGGTGACTCTGTCCCTCCACCAGGCGCAGGCCATCCCACAGACACAGCAGCCACCATGTCTCATCTGGACCCGACCTACCTGGGGCTGTGCAGAAGGAAGTCAAGGAAAGCAGGCCACGGTGGGGTCTCGGGTCCCCAACACCACTCCGAGCAGGCTCTAGGTGGATAGCAGGGACTCACACAGTCAGCTTGGCTTCTGGAAGCCGAGTCCCAGCTTTGGAGCCACGCCAGCCTACTCCTTGCACACAGTGAAGTGCAGCGGTTCACAGCGCCCGGGTACGGAGCCACCCCCCACCTGGGGCTCAGAGTCTCCTGGGGTAGCCAGGGTGGCAGTGTATGGGCAGAAGGCCGAGGACAGCCACTCACCTGGGTGCCCAGCAGCTCTGCCACCAGGAGGCCTAGCGTCTCAGGCTTTCACCGTAGCCCGGCGTGCACCTCTTCCTCGATGCAAAGACAGGAAAGACAGCTGCATTTGAAGTTTGCGTCAACGTCAGAAAATGCTGTGTTCAAGGAAAATTGTAGGCCTTGAGTTCCGGGGAGGGCAGAGGGCACTTCCGGAGCCACGTGGTGTCGCCCAGCATACAGTGCAGGGGTGTGAAGGCCAGGCTCACAGCGGGCCAGGCCTCGGGACTCAGTGCAGGGCCTGGGTGCTGGATCGGGAGGGAAGGGGTTGCAGGGCTGCCTAGGCTGGTGGAAGCAGGGCTGCCAGGCTTTCCCCTCATGGCTGAGGCTGGGGCCTGCCCCTGGCCAACACCCCCAGGGGGCTGACTCACTTATTCTACAGGAAGGAGGCAACCCATCAAGACTGCCCCCCTCTAATGTCCAGAGCTCTCCTACTGTGTGCCATGCACAGGGACGGCAATAGCAGGCTGTCCTTGCCCTCACAGGGCTCCCAGGCAGGGCAGGGGTAAGGAGGGCCCATGGAGAAACCAGGGCTGGAACAGCAGGAGCCTGGGCACCTATGCACCCAGAGTTGCTCCAATTCTGCCCATGATGCCAGGAAAGGGTTCCAAGAGTAGACAGCCATGTGGCCAAGACCTGGAGACAGCACGGCCCAGCACCCACACAATCTCACCAGCACCCCCAGGACAGCAGCACCTGGCGGCCACCTGCTCCCAGCCTCCTCTCGTCCCTTCCCCCAGCTCACGGCCTCTTCCCGACGGACATAGGGCCCTCCATGGCACAAGGCCTTGAAGCCCTCCATCTCCTCTTCCTCCTTGACCCCAGAACCCTGAGAACTGCTCTTCTTGGGGTCTTGCTATACATGGAGGAAAGGGGGTTCCCAATCCTTCCAACAGTACCCCATCTTCTGGAGGTCTTCCTCCTGGTCTCTCCTGTGATCTGGCGGCCCAATCCCTTGTCTGTTCCCGTCCAGCTGGAAATCTTTTTTCCACCTATATTTCCCTAGGACTTTTTGCGTAAGAAGCCCCCCCCCACCCCGTTTCCCTCCACCGTCAGGGTGAGCCCTGGAGTGCAGCACAAGGCTCCTCGAGTGCACCATGGGTACTGTTCGGGGCGGGGGAGGGGTGAGGTGCGGGCAGGTTGCCCAGCGGAATGAAAAGAGAAACCACAGCGTTAGAATCATGCAAACTACAGAAACAATAACAACACTTCTGCATCGGGCAGTGTTCCAGAAGAGGGATGTGGCCTGCACATGGATGTCCCCATAGCTTCCAGGCTCTGTCACTTCTCACGCAGCAGCTTCTCTACCTTCCTGACCCAAAAGTCTTATCTCTACATTGGAAACTTCGGAGAAGCCACAGGGCACAGACCGAAGTGAGACAGGCCGCAGACAGGAGAGGAGGCTGGCATGGCGGGCTGAGCCTCACAGCAGAAGCCAGAAGATAAGCCGGGCTGGGAAAGTTGCGGTACCTGGTGGCTTTGGGTAAACACTCAGATATGCAAAGGGTGCGGAAAGAATTAATCACCTCTCCTGGGCCTCAGATCTCTGCCCACGCCCTGCCCCTGCCCGAGCTCTCTGCCCTGCTGCCTTCTAGGGTCTCTGGCGAACGTGGCTTCCTCTAGGAGGCCTCCCGCACAAGCATTGGTGTTAGGCTGTCTGCTGGGAGCTCCAAGGCCACTGCTAGAGACACCTGGGCGGATGCAGGGGTTTCGAGCCTTCCTGGGAGAGATCCCATCTCCCGGGCCCCTCCTCGGAACTCCCTTCTGCATTTTCCTGGCTGGCTGGTGATCGCGCAGTCTCTGCGCCCTCCAGAGGCAGCCTCCAGGTACTGCACGATAGCGAGTTAAACTCAGCTTAACGGGCCACAGTTAGTCACCACAGCCATAGACGGGGGCTTCTCAAAAGTTAACACCTTCCGAACCCCTCAACTCCTCCAGGGTCTTGCTATTTAGTTCAGGCTGGCCTGGAACTCAATGATCCTTTTTTTAAAAAATTATTTATTTATTTGTTTGTTTCTTTGTTTTGTCTTTTTTTTTTTTTTTTTTTTTTTTTTTGAGACAGGGTCTCGCTATGCAGTTGAGGCTGGCCTTGAGCTCACTTTTTGTAGCCCAGGCTGGTCTCGAACTAGCACCAATCCTCGTGCCTCAGCCTCCCGAGTGCTGGGATTACAGGCGTGAGCCACCACACCCGGCTGTTTGCTTGTTTTGTGTTTTAGGAAAGGTCTACAGGGTGTTCATGGTCTCACTACTGGATCAGAGTCGTAGTGACCCGCCTGCTTACAGCCTCCCAAGAGCTGGGATTACCAGCATGAGCCACCACGCCCAGTCTTAGTTGCTATCTCAGCGCGCCCTGGAGGTGGGGCTGGCACTGCAGGCGGGCGATCCACTGAGCTATTTGGCCAGCCCGCAGTGATCTTTTCGCCTCATCCTCCTGGCTGCTGGGATTATGGGCTTGTATCACCACGTCCAGCGCTGGGGCTCCCTGTGTCTTAACACCAAGCATTTAGTGTATACTAGACCCTGTGTGGGCTCTAGGGGCTTGCCAACCGACCCCTGGGGGGGGGGGGCTGACATCCTAGTAAGAGACAGAGAGTTAAAGTAAGTATTCCAAAGAGCAGAGAGGGTGATTACAAGCGCTAAGGGGGAAAACAAACCAGGGAATGGTAGGAGAGGTCTGCGGAAGTGGAATTTTGAACAGAAGGGTCGCAGTCACCAAGGCGACAGCCTTTGAACTGAGCCTGGAAGGAGGCACAGAGCCACGGAGGCCCGGGGCAGGGGCAGTCCAGGCAGAGCAGGCCTATGGCATCCACGAACTGAGGACGGTCCTGTTCCCACTACTGTCCCTAGCAACTGCAGCAGCACCTGGCACACCGAGGTGCTCAGTGTTGCATGGATGGATGAGAGCCGCAGGCATGAGCTTCAGGAACAGCTTGCTCTGGGCGCAGACGATGCCCCCTGGATTGTTTCCTCCTCCGCCCCTGGTGGCTGCTTTCTCTGGCAAGTTTTCTCCTTTTGCCCCCAAATAGTACACAGAAACCTTCACACCTTACACAAGGAGAAAGAATCTTTCCCAGCATTCCCAACAGAAGTCTCCAGCAGAGCCCTCTGCTAAGTAGATCACGTGTCCACCATGAACCAATCCCGGAAGCTGGCACACGGGATGTGGGTGTGGCCTTGGACTGGGTCTGAAAGTAGCCACCAGAAGGAACAGAGAAGATGCTGGGCAGATAAAGAACAAGCCTGGCAGGATAATCAGAACTGCTAAAATCGATTGATTCGGGGCTGAGGAGATAGCTCCACGACACAAGGGCCTGCCTGGCAAGTGCAAGGTCATAAGTTCAAACCCCAGTCCCGCCAAAAGATGAAAAAAAAAAAACCGATTGATTCCTTTATTTTGCACCCCAGCCAAGGCATACTTAATACACCTAAGCAGCAGCATCAAGTAGGCTAGCCTTGGTATTTCAAAGCTGGAGCCAGACAGGCATCAGGGGACCGGCCACACCCTGAGTGCCATCTGTGCCGGGCAGGCTCGCAGAGATCACGGGTGGCAGATATGACATGGGCCTGCCGGCTTCTGGTTCCTGCTTCCTGGCCCTTGATGCGGGGACACCTCGCAGGCAGGCTGAGTCCACAGAGGCTGAGGGTAGACCACCACCCATGGGGGACCTCCCTCGGGGAAGTCTGGGAAGGCAAGCATGTTGGGTGAACTCCCCGCCTCCCGCCCGCACCATGCATGGCACCAGGAGGCATCTGATAACTGCCAACTTGAGTAGGGACTGGTGCTCAGCAATTAGCCGCTGCTGGTCAGTAAGAGCTCTCCGTCTCTGCCCCATCTCTTCCCATCCCCCACCTGTGCCTTCCATTGCACCTTGTCCCCACCCCAGTGCCCCCACCCCCTCTGTTCAGATCCTCCCCATCCGCACCCACATGTTCTTCTGTCCCCTCTACCTGCACTGAGTCTTCCTCCTTTCCGCCCCAAGTCCTCTTGTCCTCGCTCCCTCCTTGTTCTTCTCTGTGGGCCCACTGTCCCTCCCCCACCTTTATCCCTCGCCCGCCACATCCTCCCTGTCCCACCCCCACACCTCCGGTCCAGGCCTGAGCAGTCACCCAGGCAGTGGGCTCCGGCCACGGCCACGCAAGTTCTGGGCATGCTTCAGCCCTGCTGCAGCTTTTTAGGAAGCGTCATCCCCACATCCGCTTCCTCCTCCTGCTCCCGGCCTGCGTGTGACATTGCGCATCTGTGTCTGGGGGTGCAGGAGGCAGCAGGGTGAGTCAGAATGTCCGATGTGGGTGACTCTGTGAGTGGGTCATGAGACACCCCTGTGTGCGTTTGAACGTGTGTCTGGGATATTTGGAGAACAGCCTGAGTGAGAGAGCCCACGGGCTGGATGCAGCGGTGATGTCACCGCGGGGAAGGGTCGCCCGAGCCTCTGTGCATCCTTGGGCATCGATGTTGCATTTCATTTACTGGAATGTAAAAAGTCGGGAGGAGGCCGCAGCCACAGCATGTCTGCTGCAGGAATCCACAGGCATCCAGGCAGGCCAGGAAGGAGGGACAGGGGACGGGGTGCACAGTGTCTTATGGGGGCCAGGATGCTTGACAGCGTGACGGGGCTGCGACTGCCCTCCAGCCCTGAGCCAGGCAGGGGTGCTCTCTGTCCACACACAGGCCACTGCAGCTATAGGACCATAGCTCAGGACCACTAACTGGGTGGACGTGGAGGAAACAGGCCTCCTGGGATTGGGCAGGTTTTCCCGAGTGGTAAAGAACTGATGGGGTGCCTGAGTCTGCTGTGTCTTCACTGCCCACAGAGACTGACCAATCCTTCTCTACCTGGCACGCCTTTTTGGCTCCTGAGCCACACACATCCCCAGTGCAGCAGAGGCTGCCTCAGCCATCCGGCATGCCCTCAGGCTGCGTTCTGTACCCCTCCCCCGCTGCTCAGCGCTCTGGCCGCATCCTCTGTCCGTGTTCCATCCTGGAATCCCTCGTGCTCAGACCCTCAGGCCAGGCCTCTGACCAGGATCCCTTTGGTTGTGGCCCTTTGAACATCGTCTTGTCCACTGCCTCTGGTCACACCCCTGTCCTTGCTCTCTTGCCCTATCACAGAGGAGAGGAGGCTCCCACAGAATGGGGGTGTGGAGCCCAGAGCAGGGCCCTATACGGGGCTGCTCTGCTTCCCATCTGCACTGCTGTGGGTGCTAGCAGAGGTTGTACATCTCATCTGGGTCCTGGCCAGGTGGACGCTCTCCTTCAGCCTCTACTGTGACAGCCCTGAGGACAGCCTTCCCCTGTCCTACCTTACAAACTGGGTTGTAGCAGTCCTCTACTTCTGGAGTGTCACACTAACCGGAAACCAGAGAGGGAGCTACTTTTCTCTCCTTCGCCCCTCCAGGGTTAGGCTAATGTGGCCTCCTGAAAGTGGGTGCCAGCTGCAGGGGATGCTGGGATGCGTCCCTGCAAAGCCCAGGCCCGTAGGGTGGTACAGGGCAGAGGAGGAAATGGGAGTTTGGGAGCATCCATCGGTCAGCCTAGGGCCTTGCTTGAGCCAAGCCTGTGCTCTACCGCTGAGCTACCTCCCCAGCCCCACGTAAGGCATTTTTAATAAAGAATAGCACAGGTCTCTTCTGTTAATGTTCTGGCTCACAGCAGAGGTTCTAGGCAAGGCCAGACAAAAGGCCCTGCCACTGTCCCACTGACCAACAGCATAAACCACAGGCAATATGGCCACTCCGAGGGAACGGCAGGTCTGCCACCCATCACCGTTAAACATATGAGCGATGAAGGGGTGGTCTGTCTCATCGCACTCCCATTTCATAGTCTTGTTTGCTTGGTATCAAAGCTGGCCTTGGAAAATCCGGATTGTCACAAATTGAACTGGGCAGCGATGCCAGCCCCAGCTGCAGCCGTAGATGTGACAGTCATGAAATCAACCCAGCCCTCAGAGCCCACAGTAAAGCTGACGACTTCTCACCCTTCAGAGGTGTGCTCCTCCGGGTCACTTACCTGGGAACCAACGAGATCAACTGAAAGAGAACCGGGGGAAGGACCGGCAGGCTGGGTACGGCACCTGGCTGTGGAGCCATCTGACCCTGGCAGGCCAGCGATACCAGCAGGATCTGCCGAGACTCAGGAAGCTTTCAGAGCCTGGCGAGGCCAGGCTATCCCTGCAGACATGGCCTCTGCATTTGGGAACTAGCGTCCGGTCATAATCGAACTTGACCACCAGACCACAGGGTGCCGGTGACAGCCACCCTGAGTGCTGGGACAATTCAGATTGCATGTTAGCCGATTCACTAAATCATACAGTATCCCAAAAAAGCTGGATGCAGTGTACAGCCATGTCCTGCATAATGGTACTGCGATCAACAAAAACACCATCATGGCCCCTGAAAAGTATGGCCCTTTTGGTGAAGATTCAGCAATGCCAAGACTATGCAGACAGAGGTGGCTGAGACGGTCTCCCAGGAAACGAAGCCCTGTGGCCAGGGTGCCGGGAGGTAGAGTACTGGTGGTGCATGCCTGTAAGCACAGGAAGGCTGGGGCAGGAGGGTCACAAGTTGAAGTCCAGCCTGAGTACCTCAGCGACTCAGTGAGACGTCTCAAATAAAAATTAAAAAGAAGGCTGAGGACATACCTCAGTGTGAAGGCAATAGTTTTTATCCCCAATCTCTCTCTCTCTCTCTCTCCCCCTCCCCCCTTCTCTCTACCTATCTACCTGTCTCTCTCTCTCTCTCTCTCTCTCTACACACACACACACACACACACACACACATCACATGGGATGGGCAGAAGAGAGAAACTGCAATTAACATAAGCCTTATGACCAGCTACCAAAGCAAGGACTGTCCCAGCTATGTTCTGTATTGCCCTGCCCCTTACTGTTTTTGCCCAGTTCCTTAGATAAACATCAGTGCAATTGCTAAAGCTTTGAGCTTCAGGTACAAAGACTGACTGACTCCTCCCTCCCAGGGGCCTTAGCTCTGGGGACTTTGTGCTCCTTATGTGGGTGACACAGACTTGGAATTTTCATTCATAGATAAGACAAAGATGGAGGCTGATGGCCAGAGAGAGGAACTGCGCTAGGTATCTTTGTCTTGTTCCCCTTCCATATCACTCGGTGCTCTGCCTGCTGTGCGCCCCAGGGCCCCGATGAGCCGCAACAGTGATTCTGTCACTACAGTAAGGACTGTCCGAGACCCCTAGCCACAGTCAGTCCGTCTTGGAAAGGGCACTGCTTAGCCTCCAAGGCCAAGGCCTCCCATCGCTGCAGCTGGGGACCATGGAGTTTCCTGAGGTGGATGGGTGGAAGCGGAGCACCCGCAACCTTGCCCGAGTTCTCTCACCTTGGCTTCTGCTGTTTGCTGTTCACCTGCGAGCCCTAGAAAACCGGCATCCTAGCAGGTGGGATTTGGCAGCTTCATAGCACTGCTGGCGCCAAGTTGCCCGCTGCTCTGTAAGCAATCAGCTCATTCTGCGAGCCCTTCTTCAGACAGTTAGCTCCCCCCCCCAGCACAGCAGCAGAGGTTGCTTTCCTGTCTTTCCAGGAAATTCGTGTGATGCTTACCTTTCAGCTTCCTGTTGAACCCAGCCAGTGAGAGCGAGGTGTAGGGGAGTGAAGGGCCAGAGGAGCATGAGATTGAGCATGCGTTCCCAGCTCCTTCCTGTTGCTTTTCTATTCTTTCCTGTACAGTTTTGCTGTTCGCCCATGGTCCCACAGAACAGCCTGTCTGAAGCTGTCTTCACTCTCCTTGTTTTCCGCTTATGCTGGGGCTTGAACCTAGGACCTCACGCATGCTAGGAAAGTACTCTACCTCAGGCCTGTACTTCCGGCCCACCTTGTTTTTCCTGTTGCTTCAGCCTCCGGTGGTAACCGCTTCCCACTCTTGCCTAACCCAAGGTGCTTCAAACTTCCCACCTGTAGAAATAAAACCCTCTTCATCAGGCTGTAAACCACACCCATTTCCTTTCCCTACTACAACAGCCCTGGCAACTGGAGCCGGAACTCTGCTTCCTGGTGAGCTCCCAGAATTCCTATCACTTTCTTCATGTGAATGCCACCTGCAGCCCTGACTGATAATAGATATTGGTACCACCATACTTTGCCCCACCACCAGGCTGCGATCTTGCGGGGGCAAAATCCATGCCTGGCCCCCTCAAGGCTCCTTCCTTGTATTCTGATTGGTCTACAATAAATAGCAGGTGTTCAGTTAGCATCTGCCATCCATGACTAAATAAATCAGCGCTTTATTAAATGAATCCATCCATCATCACCGGTCAGGTTTGCCCTTAGATAGTTGCCTAAGTCTCTTGCACTGGTCATTAGTGCCGTGTCACCGTAGATATCGCTGGTAAGCAGTCTTTCTTGGTCCATTTGAGATTGGGGAGATGAATATACCTCACAGCCAGAGACCCAGTAGCCTCTCCGTGGTGTCTGGGTGGAGAATGTCTGCGTATCGCTGCCTTGGAGCCTGGTTTGGGTGGCCCCTTGCCCTGGCTTGCACACAGGAATTTCACTGCAAATGTCTCTGTTTTTCTACAATTTTCGTGAGGCTTTCCTGAGGTTTCTGCCACCAACTCTTTTCATCCAATATAAATATATTGTAAGTCATGTTGGCTGGAGGATTCCTAAAACAAAATGACAAAAGCCACAGTGCTCACTCAGGAGATGGCGATTCGCACTGTCTGCAGGGATTCGGGCTGGCGTTCATTCAGGGGATCTAGCTCTGCTGTCCGCCAGAAAGGTCCATGGTGGGTGGAATCCTTTCCAGCTCTGGGTAGCAGGGAACCCCTAGGAATCCCCTCCCTCCCCATGCTGTGGTAAGCAGCACAGGCCGTGCATGGCTCTGGCT
This sequence comes from Myocastor coypus, assembly GCA_004027025.1. Taxonomy (NCBI): domain Eukaryota; kingdom Metazoa; phylum Chordata; class Mammalia; order Rodentia; family Myocastoridae; genus Myocastor; species Myocastor coypus. The sequence continues at coordinate 65,735 of PVJA010004546.1, forward strand.
CAACTCTGGATGGAGCCGCCATCCCCACCGATTGTTCTGGAACCTCAAGGCACATGGAGGGAAAATTTAGGTCTAGCAGATGAGCTTTGACCAGAACTGAGTGGTGAATGGAGCTTATTTTCAGGGGCTCTGAAGTCCTCTGTAACTTCTACCATAGTCAAGGCTCCCTCTTTGCTTCAGGGGACTCGCTCCTGTCACAGAAGAGGACGCTGGGTGAGTGGTGGTGGTGGCGGGCCTAACTGTCCCTGGGGCCTTTGGCTTTAAGGAAAGCATGCCCTTCTTGCAGGGAAATTGAAGTGCTGTAGCTTCAGCACCACAGAGAGGGCTGGAGGTGAGGGGTGGACAGTTCATCACTCATCAATCGCCTCTACCCCTCTCTGGGGACTAGCGGAGCTCCTGACGTGGTGTTGGGCAAAACCTTGGGGGCCTTTGTCCCTAGGGAGCTGCTGCAGGCTCCAAATTTTGAAAGCAATTACACAGCACATGGCTGGGGCCTGCTCATGAGTCCTCTTGTACCCCATCATCCAGGAGGATAATCAGGGGTGCAGTCAAAGTGACCACTGTTGGAGCCTAGTCTCTGGGGGCCCCTGCTGTGCCAGGCATTAACCCTTGGCTTAGAGGATTCATAGGGGAGGCTTGCAGAAGGACCTGGGCAGTGGCTCTTAGTAGCCAGGAGAGCCGTCACTCATATCCTAACCACCAGCATAGCTAGACCAGAGGAACGGAGTCCTCCTCCCCCTTATAGCTGCGCTTTGTCTTTCTGCATCCATATTCCTGTTTCCAGTCTTCCAGCCAGAGGCTCTGCTCGCTGCTGTTTCATTCGCCCTCAGAACGGGGCAGATGTGGCCTGGAGAGACAGGCACGGGCCATGCTGGGGATGCCAAAACCTGCCTGCGCATCAAAATGAGGCCACGCCTAAAACCTGATCTCCCTGGGTTCTGGGTCCTCCTGGAGCATGCTGGGCTCAGAGAGCCCTGCTTTTCTTCAGGGACCTGCTGGAAGCTGTGGGACAACACTGCTTCGACGACCAGGAGTTCTCGGGAAGAACTCACACTGACTGTCTCCTCCTCATGTAAGAAGTCAGTGCCAACACCACCAGCACCATGACCCCAAAGATGGCTGCTGTGGCGCAGGTGGCAAGAACAATGTTCTTCTTCAGGAAGAGCAGGAGCGGTCCGCAAGGCAGATCTAAAGGGAAGACACCAGACATGAGAGACAGAGATGGGTAACCTCACTGGTGGCCCTGGGTGCTGCCCTCAGTAGCAGAAAGAAGAAACAAGCAAATACTCAGCTAGAAGCATCACACAAGGCCAGAGAGGGCCCTAAGCCCCCACAGCCCTTTAGGGGATGCACAAGAAAATCAGTCCTGGAGACTGCCGAGGAAGGCTTGGGCACAACGGCAGCCTTAGCTAGATCTCGAGCGAAGGAGATTCCAGTGGCATCGGGACCCTCGGGGCTTCGGAAACTCCATATGTAACTCAGCCAAGAAAGAGGGAATGGGGCAAAGGGGCGTGGAGCACGAGGCGTGTCACGGGAGACGCTGCTGGGACCCGGGATGCGGAAGGAGAGTGGTGGGCCAGGGCCTTCCTGGCCATGGAAGAAACTGCACATCCCCAGGCCTTCACCTCTGGGACCTAAAGAGGTGGCAGACCAGCGGTTCGAAGAGCTCTGCTGGAATAATTCAGCATTTAATTCTTAAGCATTGGGAAGTGACAAGAGGGCATAATTTGGGCAGAGAGTTGCTGTGGGGAGGGGCTGTGCAGGGCATGGTGCCAAGCAGACCTGAGCTCAAACAACAAAGGCAATGCCAGGGATATCAGGGACCAGAGTAACTTTGGCATTCAGTCCCTTCCTGCTTGGCAGAAAGCTTCTGTCTGGCACCAGCAGGGACTTGGAAAATGAGGTCCCTATTCTTTTGTTTGGTTATGTTTGGGATTTGGAGGGGTCGTTTTGTTTTGTTTTTAGACAGGGCCCCACTGTGTAGTTCCAGCCAGCCTTAAACTCTCTATGTAGCTCAGGCTGGCCTCATGCGACGCTCCTGCCTCAGAGTTTGGGCTAGAATTTGAATCGCAGGCCATGCATTCTCATAGCTTTGTTAAAAGTGTGCCCATATCTATTCAGAGTGGCATGAAAGGCCAAGGGCATGCGTGAGCCCCCTGCAGCCGACTACCCTGCCCCCCTTGGCCCATCTGGGCGGTCACCTGGACTAGCAGCTTGTCGAAGTGCTTCTGCAGTCGTGTCCCTATTCATTTGGAAAGATTCTCTAGCCCTCTTCTCGGAAACGCGGTCTACAAAAGATGGCGTAGTGTTAGATATGGACCCGGGCTGTTCCCCAAAGGCCGGTGTGGCAAAGTCATGGTCACCAGGGTGAGCCAGGGACTCACCACAGGGAGAGTCTAGATCAGTGGTTCTCAACCTTTCTAACGCCGTGACCCCCCAGTACAGTTCCTCATGTTGCGGTGACCCCAAACCAAAAAATAGTTTTGGTGGCTACTTTAAAACTGCAATTTTGCTACAGTTATGATTTTCCGATGGCTTTAGGCAACCCCTGTGTTTTAGTCATTTGACCCCTGCTGGGCTTTCGACTAGAAGTGCTGGTCTAGAACCTTTAAGGGGCAGGGCCTAGCAGGAGGTCTTTGGGACATTGGGCATTTGCCTCAAAGAGGCCCATGGGACCCCAGCCTGACCTTCTGCTTCCCAGGGATGAGGCCAAGAGCCACTGTTTCGCACACTCCAACCTTAGTAAGCCACTTTGTCATGGTCCCAAGACAACAGACCCAGATGATCATGGGATAGAGCCTCAAAAACTGCGTACCATGATACACCTTCTCTTCAGTGGGCTAGCTGACTGACTCAGGTATTTTGTCATTATGAAGATCTCTCTCTCTCTCTCTCTCTCTGTCACACACACACACACACACACACACACACACACACACATACACACACAGCTTCTTCCAGTCAAAATAGAGGATTTTCACATCAGTGTTTTAGTTTGGAGTTGCTTTCTTTTCCCTAACCTACCTAACACCCTCCCAGGTCACTCACCCATGGCTGAGGCTGTGCTCCCTGCAGTGGCATGGGCATCAGAAACACAGGAAGGGCTCATGGGAAGCATAGTCCTGGGCTCATCTATGAGTTTCGGACTCAGCAGGTCTGGGGTAGGCAAGAACGTGCTTACCTCAGGCTCCAAGAGACACCTCTACTGCTGGTCAGGGACTGCACTTAGAGGACCCTGGAGAGGACATCCAGCCAGTCCCAGAGCCTCTCAGAGATAAAAATAGTAAGACCCACCTCACAGATGGTACAGTGTTTGTGGAAATGATTTCTAAACCCCAGGGCATGATACAAAATGTTTCTCAAGCTGCAAGGACAAAAATGAGAAAATGAAGTGCACTGAATTACTTATCAGTAGAGGAGTTGTGGATGGTTTGGTAGAAAGAAGACCGGGATGAACGTGAGAAACATTTGCATCTTGGCTCTGCTCCTGGTTACCTTCGACTCCTCTGTACCTGAGGCCTGGCTAAAGGTCGGGGTGAGCTCCTCTTGAAGAAGAGTGAGGCCAGGACAGACATCCCGGACAGACGCGGGAATGGCTCGGGGAAGGGGCCAAGAGCTGGTGGTTAAGAAATTCCAGGCAACAAACCAGAAAAAATGCATAGGAGCCCAGGGAGATCTTTGGACTCTTTATCAGGTGGAAAGCAAAGCTACAAGAAGAATAGAGCCAGGCATGCATCACTAGCTATGGGCTGGCACCCACAAGCCCAGAACTCAAGAGGCAGAGGCAGAATGATTGCTGGGAGTTTGAGGCCAGCCCAGGCCACATAGTAAGTTCAAGGTCAGCCTGAACTACAGAGTGAGACCCTATTTCAGGACTGGGAGGAGGAGCTAGATGTGCTGGCACATGCCTATAACCCCAGCACTCAGGAGGCTGAGACAGAAGGATCCCCAGGAGTTCAAGGTCAGTCTAGGGTACATAATGAACTCAAGGTCAGCCTGCACTAAAAAGGGGGGAGAGAATAAGAAAAAACAAACCCATAATAACCCCAGATGAGTCTGACCAAGCTGGAGTCCCCCAGCTCCTGATAGGAGAACTCGGTGAGGTAGAGGGGCATTTGGGGGTGAGTTGGATAAATCTTCTCTACACAGAAGAAAATCCTGGGCTAAAGGCGTAGCTCAATGGCAGAGCCCTTGTCTAAGCTGGACCTGCTCCCAAGTTCTATCTCGAGCTCCACAAAGTGAAAAGGAAAAGAAGCATTTACCCAGTGTTGGGGACCACAAATCGCACGCTGACACAGCATGCCCTACACTGTTCTTACCCTGCCCGCCTTACAAATCAGCTTCCTCTCTCCTTCAGTGACATGAGCGCTCAGGATGGATCTTGGCCCGGTCCCTGTTCCCTTCCTGATGCTAAACTGGCCCTTCTAACCCTGCCTCTGTGCTGTTCCGGGAGAAGTGTCCACCTCTCCCCTGTGCTGGCTGATAAAACGCTCGCCAGCTGGAAATCCAGGGCCTCATGTTCCTAGGGAGCAACTGGTGGTCCCAGATCCCTGCCACGCACCCCTCCATGCTGTCTCTCGCTCTTTCTTTTCCTGTCATGCACCGCCATGACCCAGCAGGAGGTTGGAAGCCACCGCAGGGGTCTCCAGAAATGGTCACTGTGGAAAGGGTCACTAATAACCCGGGAGACTCTTGGTTGTGGCTCACAGTTTTGGAGGTTCCAATCCATGTCGGCAGGCTCTGTTGTCTTGGGATCACGACAAAGTGGCACATCACTGAGTGTGAGACAGAGCAGCCACTGGCCTCACAGCTGGGAAGCAGGGGAGGAGAGGCAGGGGTCCAGCGATCCTCTTGGGGGCACAACCCCCTGGGACCAAAAGATGTCCTGGCAGGCCCTGCCCCTTAAAAATTCTAGAGTGTCTCTGTGTTTTCCCAAAATTCCATGTGGCTGCAACCTCGGCGCTTCCTAAATGTCTTCACTGGAGCACATTTCTATCCCATGATTCTCAGTTGTCTGGACCGACTCTCTTCTTAGCTGTGAGCTCTTGAAGGAAGAGGAGGCCTCATTTAGCTCTCCAGCCCCCTGAGCAGGGCCTACACCTGCGCAGGAGAGGTGACTAGCCAAGGTGAATATAAAGGGTGGCCAGTGCTTGAAGACCTGCCTCACTCACTTGGCAGCTGGCACGAGGCCTCCCTGCCCGCTCGGGTGCCAAGAGACACCAGTTGCGCTTCACTGATGATTGTCATGAAACTTACAGGAAACTGATCGGGTACATTAGCGACATCCGTGGAGAGAGTAGTTGGTCACTCTCATGGTTGATTGTCTCAACCTGGGTAAGAGAAGTTGCACTGCATCAGCTCAGCAATTCCACACCACGAAGTGCAGAAGACACACCCTAAGGTGGCTGGTGGCTTCCATGGTACAGGGGGGAAATGAGGAAGGAGGGGTCTGCATCTGTGTGGAGGACACTGGGGACTCTCCTTGGAGGAGGGGCAGCTGTCTCCATTTTGCCTGAGCCTGACCCTATTTCCACGTGTTGACATGTACGGAGCTGGCTAGAGCGGGCTAGGATGCTTCCTTATCCTTTCAGTTGGCCTTAAGCAATGCATGTTGGTTTAGCTGAGGCGCCGATGTGTGGTCTTTGAAGATGGCAGGCAGTGTTTCCCTGCGCCCCCACTGTGCCCTTGTGCGAGCCTGAGGAGGTGGGATAAAGAGCCAAAGCTCTGCTCTGTCGGAGACAGAGCCTATGACCTCCTGTGACTCAAAAGATTACACCGAACAGTGACCCCAAAACATAGCTACTGTCTCAGCTGTGTTATGCAGATTACTCTTCTGCATATTGCAAAGGCCGTCTCTGGCCCCCTGCCTGGCCCAGCTCACCGCGCTCACCCACTTCTGGACATCCTCACAGTCACTCATCCTCAAGCCACTCCCTTCTTCGTGAGTGAATGAAATCCGGGTTCCATCCTGGGTCAGGACCTTTGTTCCATTCAACCATCACTGTGGCTGGAGTTAGGACCCCTGGGCTCCCCATAACTACAAATATGCCTTACTGTCTTTATTTTCACCATGGGGTGCACAGGAAGTGGCAGGTTGGAATGAACTCACTAGAATTCCAATCACTTTTCTATGGGACTACAAAGATAAACTTGCTGGGCAGCGATGAGGACCAGAAGAGCTCTCGATACTTCTGTCTCTTCAGGGGAGCTCCAGCCTTTGCCTCCACCTTAGCCATCATCTCCTGGCTTCCAGGACAGACTCTTTAGCCTCTGCTGCAGGTCCTTCCACCTGCAGGGGCAGCCTCCTGACACGGACTCGCACAGCCTCTGCAGTGAGCTCCAGACCTCGGGCTGGATCCTTCAGTCTCCTGTGGGCAGGCAGACGCCCTCTGCACGCTTCCTCATCCAGCTCTGTGGCGGCCACTGGGAGCCACTCTTGTAGATTCTCACACATTCGTCCACCTTGTGGTATGTTCCTGTAGTAAACACTACTTGATGCATACATAAATCCCTGAAGGTCAGTTAAGGTGGGGAAGGTGTAAAAATGTGCAGATTCTTGGGCTTCACTTTAGAGACTCTTGATGGGTCCCAGGACAGGAATTTGTTCCGCTGTTTCCATCCGGAAGCCTCCGCCCCTGGGTAGGCATAGGAACCCCATGCCCATTTATTCATACACTCAGGTCCAGGAAAAACCAGACACTTACCGATCTGGACAATGACACACCTGGCTTCTATTTCCCCCTTTTTAATTTTTCAAAGGAAGAACTGCTGGGTGGAACTGCAGTTGCTAGCCTCCTTGGTTTGCTTTGCTTTGCTCTGTCTGCTGGGCTGAGGATGGAATCCAGGGCCTCTACTATGCTAGGCAAGCACTCTACCCCCAAGCTGCCCACCCATCTTGTCATCCTGTCTTTAGGGCCAGTCAGCCTCTCCATTTATGGACCAGCAAGACACACCCTATATTGTGGGACCCTTTCCCTTCCTGCTCAGGGTGCAGAGAATTCTGCGGTGGTGCCAGGACCACGCACCCTGCCACCTGGGGGAAGGCACCTGCACCTGCCGGTGCCTTGGGAAGAGCCAGCGGCTGCCAGCTCGGACTGCTCCTTCTTGGCATCCACCTGCCCAGAGTGGCCCGCTGTGCCATGCTGCACGTCCTACAGAGCAGATCCCAGAAGCCTCCTCCTGAGCTCGATGGCCAGCGAGGCTCCTCTGCGGAGGAGTCTGAGCTCCCCCTGCTGGAGCCTTGGCTCAGCCTCACCATTAACGAAGCGCTCAGTTTTACACATTTAGAAATCTAAGTATGAGCCGGGTGTGGTGGCTCACGCCTGTAATCCCAGCACTTGGGAGGCTGAGGCAGGAGGATCACTGCGAGTTCGAGACCAGCCTGGGCTACAAAAGTGAGCTCAAAGCCAGCCTGAACTGCACAGTGAGACCCTGTCTCAAAAAGCCAAAAAAAAAAAAAAAGAAATCTAAGTATGTACAAAACTGTAGCCAGTCAATCCTATGGCATTTTCCTAGTCTCTTACTCTCATTTAATATCCTTTTTGTTTTGTTTTGTTTTGTTGTAAGGCAACCATTTACTTGAAAGAGAGTACAGTAGTAACTAAAATTACATTAGAAGCAGCACACATCTAAGACCAGAATGATATGCATTCTAAGCCTATTTTTACTGTTACATATTGCTACCCTCAGTGTCAAAAACATTTTGGAGGTTCCTAGGACCATTATCTAGTTCATCCTGTGTATATAAGGGCCTTTGACCCTGTCATGCTTCCTATCTTTTCTGTTTGCAGTCACTTCATTGTTTAACCCTTAAGTCCTTGATTTCCATTCAGCTGTGTTCTGCCTCTCCATTTTTATTTCTTCTTTTGAGATCTTACACTAGGGAGACTATACAATATTTATGCATGTAGGTCTGGTTTATTTCACTTATGAGTATATGTTCAAGATACATCCATTTATATATGATGCGCTCAGGAGAAAGGACGCTGAGGACTGGCCCAAGGCCAACTGTATCATTTGCATGTACCGTCATCCAGAAGTTGGTCCATGCTGTCAAGAATATCCTCTTGTTCCTCGTAACTCCTGGACACACTGGCCACTTGAGTGAAATGCGTGAAAGAAAAAAAGATTTTCTTCAGTGCACATTTTCAAGCATCTTTTTTTTTTTTTTCAAGCATCTTTTTACATTTTTATTTTAAACTTTTAAATGGAAATGGATAGGTTCTGGCCCTAGTATAAATTGCTGAATTATTATGGTGGCCATCTACTATGGGTGAAGCCTTTAAAACAACAGCTTATCTTCCCAGAGACCACCTCCCCCTTCTCCCTCAACCCAGTCCTGAGTACAATTTCTTCTCACCTTTTCTGGGCCACAAAGGAGACCCCAATCAGCTCCTTAGGTATCACTAATCCTGCCCCTCAAACTCCACCCCCAGCAAAAGTCCATAGAACCTCATCCTTCTGCCGTCTCAGGTCAGAGGATCCTTCTCATCTTCCCCAGGATTCTCTCCCTGTCTTTGGAGTTAATAAAGGTTTCTTTTATCTTTCCTCTCTTTCTCTCTCTCTCTCTCTCTCTCTCTCTCTCTTGTCTTTTTTTGGGTTTTTGAGACAGGGTCCCACTATGCAGCTCAGGCTGGCTTTCAGCTCATTTTTGTAGCCCAGGCTGGTCTCAGACTCACACTGATCCTCCTGCCACAGCCTCCCAAGTGCTGGAATTACAGGCGTGTGCCACTACGCCCGGCTCTTTCCTATCTCTTTACTGCACCGCTGAAAAAAAATCTAACAAAAATTCTAATATAGAACCCAACATGTATGAAGAAATTGTGTGTGTGTGTGTGTGTGTGTGTATGTGTGTGTACATGTGTGCTTGTATAGGAGTGTGTGGTTTGTTCATTTTGGCTTTAGCTTTTTGAGACAGGATCTCACTATGTAGACCAAGCTGGCCTTGAACACACTTCATAGCTCAAGGCTGGTCTCAAACTCACAACGGTCCCCCTGCCTCGACCACCAGGGTGCTGGGATGACAGGTGTGGGCCACCATGCCCAACTAAGAAATGTGTGTTTGAAAGCTAATGAGGAGAAACATGTCACCTGACTGTCACTTACAGAGAATCCCAGGCAGATGCTTGAAGAAATGACCTTCAAGACCTGGAATGGACATTTATATGCCAAATGCCAACTCGGGGTTCATTCCCCTTCCAGATATCACTGCTGGCAGATATCTGATACATAATTCCATGAGGATGGAATTATGTATCAGAAATAAATAATTTTGTTATATTTCTGTGCATTACCCGTGATCAAAGACATCTCTTAATTCCCAAAGTGCTGCTCTTTTTTTAGCAAAATGAAGCTCTTTTGGGAAAAAGAGTGTTGCTCTTGTATCACTGCCACTGGGGCGCCTAGGACATGTTCCTTTGGTTCTTGTCTCACCCTCCATTGGCTGGGGTACTACCAAGTACATGGGCTCCCTCAAGCCACTTCGTGTACATGGAAGTCCTAAGTGTGTTGGCTGGGAAGTTCTGTGTTTCTTGGGGTTCGTACCACAAAGGACAGGGAGCCTCACACACAAATCAGGTTCCTGTTCTCTAAACACCATCCAGAGTGGCAGAGTCTGTGTGATACGGCACAGCAGGGAGGGCCACCTCCAATACAGTCACATCTGGGCTGCAGACCTCAGGAAATGACCACCCCCTTGAGGGGAGGATTTCCCACAGTTCTCTCAGAACCTCACACCTCAGGTTGGCTCTGCGCCAGCAGCAGCTGGCTCCCACAATGCTGAGCGACAGCCTAGTCCATCAGTGTACTACTATCCCCAGCCCCAGGTACACATGTGCGGCACAGCGGCTATGACATATACTTGCTTTCATCCAGGTCTTCCCTTGTAACTGGCCCCACTGTTGTACTTGTTTTCCCCAATGCTTTGACATCTGGCTCCTCAGGAGATACTTGCTGCAGGATGTCATCTGAGGGAGGCAGACAGAGGTGCATTCACACAGCAGTGGACTCATGAGGCCTGCCCTGTGAGTGCCTGAAGAGGCCCATGCACAGTGAGCCAATGGCACCGACTTGGGCGATGGATATAGTGCTCTGAATGCCTTGTCTTAAGAAGGGGGACTGCAGAGACCCAAGTCACTGCTGGGGTGTCAGGATCACACCCGATGTCCTGCCCAGGTAACATTGCCCACCAAAGGTATATGGCTAGAAACACCATTTCTTCCATTAAGTGCTTCTCATCTCTCCTGGAAAGCTTTGCAAATGAGAGTTAGGATTCTGTTGCCAGGAGTCCTACAGCCGGATCCTGCCTTTTTTATTTGTTTTTTTAAGAATTTTTTATTTTATTTTTTTTCTTGTTTCAGAACTTTTGTTTGTTTATTTATTTATTTATTTTTATGGCCAGCTCAGCCTGCCCTGAGGGCAGGGCTGGCACAGCATGTGGTGCCGGGGATCGAACCGCGGTCCCTGCAGCCCCCCAAGCTTTCCTAAGCAGGCGCTTTAGACCACTGAGCCATCCTGCCAGCCCCCCTTTTTTTGAATTTTTAATTTTGCTTATTTTTTTCTTGTTTCAGAACTTTTGTTTTTTTATTTATTTCTATGGCCAATATTTTTTAAAATGCCCTCCTGTTGCCTTCGGTGTTCCATACATTTTGAGAAATGAGGGGATCTTACTGAAGATCCCTGAGTGTGACGAGTCACATCTCTTTCCCTGCTTCCAATTTTTTCTCTGCACCTGAGTTTTGACAATTAGACTATTATGTGTTTCAACTTGCCTCTCTTTTAGTCCATCTGGCTTGGCATTTGTTGAGCTTGTTGGACATGTTCAGTCTTTCACCAGATTTGGGAGGCCTAGAGCCTCCCAAACATTTTAGCACCCTCTTTCCCCTCCTCCTCTTCTGAGATTCCCATGCTTCATGTCCTGTTGTCCCCAAAGTCCCTCACATGGTGTTTCTTTTCTTTTTTATTATTTTTTTTAATTATGGCCAGCTAAGCCTGCCCTGGGGGTGGGGCTGGCGCAGCATGTGGTGCCAGGGATTGAACTTCGGTCCCTGCGGTTGCCTAAGTAGGTGCTTTAGACCGCTGAGCCATCTCACGGGCCAGCCCCAAGGTGTTTATTTTCTTCCTGCTTCTCAGACAGGATAATTCCTATGTCTGCTATTCCTTTGCTGATCCTCTCTTCTACCTGTTTAATCTGCAGTTGAAAGCATCTAGTGACCTTTTCATTTTAGTTCTTTCACTCTTCAGCTCTAGTGCTTCCCTGTGGTGCCCTCAGGATTTCTATCTTCTTCGTGGCACTCTCATTTTTTCCATACCTTGTTTACCTGATTTTCTTAACTCATTTGGAAGTTACCAAAGGAGTTGCCTTTAGCTCACAGAACATACTGAAACAGCTGGCATAACATTTTGGTGAATAATTACAATGCCCAGGCTCTCAGGTGGACTAATAATTCCAGCACCTTGGGATGGGATCTGTCAAATTGCTTTTTTTCTATTTCCTTATATGTTTTTCAATTTTGTTTGAGGTGGAGGTTCTAACTATTAAGTTTTGGTAATTCATAAAATATAATCTTTCCACTGTTCAGGAATTGCTTTTTTGCTTATTAATGAATACAACTGTCCATATGTGATTTCTCCAAACTACTGCCACAAAGTGTATATTCCGTCCTGTATGTGGATGTTGTTTTTGTTTTGTTATCTGTGAAATCAAGTAGTAGTCTGACAATGGTTTTGTTAAAATCTATATCCCATAAGGCAAGGGGAGGGATTTTCTCTGTATAGTTATTTGACAGCTCAATCTAAGAAGCTCTGAAGAGGGGCCCAGTTGTTTAAGCACCTGTTCGGGCAAAAGCAGTCAGTTGCTGGGAACTGGGGTTTGATCCTTAGCTCCACAAGCCTTACCCAGCTGCCCTTAAGGCAGCCCAAACCAACCCCCAAAAAGCCCTTCTATGAAGCTCTAAACAACAACCTGACTAAGTGACAGCCCTGCAGTCACTTTAAGCAACAAACAGTAACCAACCGCCCAACCTAGGCTTTAGAAGACACAGTTCCTATTCCCTGTGCTGACACTAGCAAGCCTCACCATGAACGTGGGCTGCTACTCACATGGTGCCTGCCACAGGGCTTCAAGACAGAGACCAACAGCTCCTGTATGGAAGTTCACCAGCACTACGGGGTCAGCCTGGGGCTCTGAGTATTTGACAAGATTCCAATGTTCCAAAATAGCTACTGGCTAGACAAGTCTAACTAGCTCAATTACTGTTTCAGTAAAGGGACATATTTTGGAGCGTCCTACCGCATCTTCTATCTGGACCTTAGTTTTTCTCAGTGAATGAGATTCTTTTTTTTTTTTTTTTTTTTTGTCTTTTTGAGACAGGGTCTCGTTATGCAGTTCAGGCTGGCCTTGAGCTCACTTTTGTAGCCCAGGCTGGTCTCAAACTCGCACCGATCCTCCTGCCTCAGCCTCCCAAGTGCTGGGATTACAGGCGTGTTCTTGAGGTGGATCAGTGAGACCTATTTGAGCATCACTAGAAGGCTTTGAAAACCCCCAGCACCGAGGTCTCCCCATGGTCCACAGTCAGATGCTGCATCCAGACACGACGAGAGGGTTTCTTTCCTTGAGAGAATATCATGCATCCAGGGGACACCCTGGTCCCCTTTTTGAGATCCCAAATATTTTGCAAGTGCTTGTTTCCCATAATTTGTTTAATTTCTCAGGACTTTGACACTTAGAGGAATGGACTGTAGCCACAAGCAACAGGAACAGGTTACCTTGGAAACAACCAAGGACAAGTATTTGACTCCGCAAATCCAGGTGGAAGGTTTCACACAGGGATATTACTTACCCAATATTTTTTTTAAGTGTTCATCTTGCTTACTTGGATTTGATGCAAATTCAGAACTGCTTAAGCTGTTTTGCCGGAAATGACCTGTGATAAAATAAACCTCAGTTGTGATTAATTTTTCCACTGAATCTATACTCATTCTCTTTAAAGTCATTCTCTTCTCAAGTGTCTATGTTATAGGATAATAATAAAAATATTTTTTTTAAGAAAAGTCACTCTCTAGGGGTGGGGGAGGTAGCTCAGCAATTTAAGCACCTGCTGGCAAGCACAAGGACCCGGGTTCCATCCCCAGTACTGCCCATCATGCCAGCCTCAAGCCAAGCTGGCCACTGAAACTGGGCATGTTGGTGCACTCCTGTAATCCCAGCACTTGGGAGGCTGGGGCAGGAGGATCGCTGAGTTCGAGACCAGCCTGGACTACAAAAGTGAGCCCAAGGCCAACCTCAACTGCATAGTGAGACCCTGCCTCAAAAAGACAATCAACCAATCAATATGAAAATACTAATAAAGTAAAGATTCTCTTTGCTGTGAGATATTTGGAGAACAATGTGGGGACAGGTGGCCTGCACTCTGGGTGGCACAGAGCATTCATGACGCATCTGCAGTGATCTGAAGTTCCAGCACAAAACCAGTGACAAAGCTCATTTTTGCCTGGGTTCCCAACAGGCAACACGCATGGCAAACTTTGACTCTATGGGAACACTGGTGGAAATGTCTATGTGGTATGTGCAAAATAACGTCAAGTTCTAATTCAATAAATGACAAATGCTTGACTCTGTTAGCAAGACATCAGTGAATCCTTAGGAACAGATACACTTCCTCCCCCGAGGACTTTACTAAAACTGTGTTGAAGATGCTGTGTGGACCAAGGGAGTATAATGAAACATGGTACGGGACAACTGGTCCAGATGACATAGTAAGATACATTTGTACATTAAGCAAACGACATAAGAAATGTATTGGCAGGGTCTATAGTTACCAATTACTTTTCTGATAATCTTATATAGTAATGCCTCAAGACTTCATCTGATAATTACCCATTTTTAATTTTTTTTTTTTTTTGAGACAGGGCCTTATGTAGTTTAGGCAGTCCTTGATCTCACTGTGTATCCCAGGCTGTCCTTGAACTTGCAGCAATCGTCTTGCCTTAGCTCCCAAATGCTGAGATGATAGGCATATGACACCACGCCCAGGTAATTTTCTTCTTAATTTAAAGGGTTTCTCTATTATTTTTGTGATTTAAGGATAAAGTGTTTTTGGTTTTGTTTTTTGTTTGTTTTTTGCAGTACCGGAGATTGAACTCAGGACCCTGCACTTGCCAGGCAAGCATTTATTCTCCTGAGCTATCTACCCGGCCCTAACGTGTGTATTCTGTGTGTGTGTGTGTGTGTGTGTGTGTGTGTTTGCCATATGTGGCCAGCTGTATCCTCTTATCCTTGGCACCTAAAGTCAGTGCCAACAGAAGTAAGCTCTTCCATTGGGGAAGATACTTTATGAAGGCTGCGGTAGGCTGTGGGGGATGGGGAAGAGACGGCGAGCTCTGCTTTCCCAGGCAGTGAATGAGATGGCACCAGCATAAACAAAGCGACTGCTCATAGCTCATTTTACAAGGGCCAAGGAGCCTCACAGGCAAATCAGGTTCCTGTTCTCTAAACACCATCCAGAGTGGCAGAGCCTGCCTGACACTGCACAGCAGGAATGGCCACCCCCAATACAGTCACATCTGGGCTGCAGACCTCAGGAAATGACCACCCCCTTGAGGGGAGGATTTCCCACAGTTCTCTCAGAACCTCACACCTCAGGTTGGCTCTGCGCCAGCAGCAGCTGGCTCCCACAATGCTGAGCGACAGCCTAGTCCATCAGTGTACTACTATCCCCAGCCCCAGGTACACATGTGCGGCACAGCGGCTATGACATATACTTGCTTTCATCCAGGTCTCCCCTTGTAACTGGCCCCACTGTTGTACTTGTTTTCCCCAATGCTTTGACATCTGGCTCCTCAGGAGATACTTGCTGCAGGATGTCATCTGAGGGAGGCAGACAGAGGTGCGTTCACACAGCAGTGGACTCATGAGGCCTGCCCTGTGAGTGCCTGAAGAGGCCCGTGCACAGTGAGCCAATGGCACCGACTTGGGCGATGGATATAGTGCTCTGAATGCCTTGTCTTAGGAAGGGGGACTGCAGAGACCCAAGTCACTGCTGGGGTGTCAGGATCACACCCGATGTCCTGCCCAGGTAACATTGCCCACCAAAGGTATATGGCTAGAAACACCATTTCTTCCATTAAGTGCTTCTCATCTCTCCTAGAAAGCTTTTCAAATAAGAGTTAGTATTCTGTTGCCAGGAGTCCTACAGCCGGATCCTGCCTTTTTTATTTATTTTTTTAAGAATTTTTTATTTTTTTTCTTGTTTCAGAACTTTTGTTTGTTTATTTATTTATTTATTTATTTATTTTTATGGCCGGCTCAGCCTGTCCTGAAGGCAGGGCTGGCACAGCATGTGGTGCCGGGGATCGAACCGTGGTCCCTGCAGCCGCCTAAGGTTTCCTAAGCAGGCGCTTTAGACCACCAAGCCATCCTGCCGGGCCCCCGGATCCTGCTTTTGCTGTTTACTTAAAATATGACCTCAGGCAAATAACTTCAAGTCTTCAATCTTTGGTTCCCTCACCAGAAGGATGGTGAAATTCCAACAAAAAGGCAAAAATATTTCATCACTACCTTTTTTTTTTTTTTTAGATCAGAGAGGACCATGCGCTCAGGACGCCCCTCCTGTCCCTCTCTCGGACATGAGCTTTCTTTCCCTAATATATTCTGCTCAAGCTGGGAGTGGTGGGACACACCTGTAATCCCAGCACTTGGGAGGCTGAGACAGGAGGATCATTGGGATTTCAAAACCAGCCTGAGCTACAAAAGTGAGCTCAAGGCCAGCTTGAACTGCATAGAGTCTAGGAGTCTACAGGGCCTCACTATGTAGACTGGGCTCATAGTGATTCTCCTGTTTTCAGCCTCCCTGGCATGGCACGCCAGCGATCAAACCCAGCCACTGCACTCTGCCTAGGCAGGTGCTTTAATCAGCTCAGCTATCTAGGGCCCCATACCTTTCTTATAAGAATAGCACTAGATCAGCTAGTCAACATTGCTAGTTTTCTCAAAACTTGGAACAGACCAATAAGCCCCAGCCTGGAGTCACCCAAAAAGGAGAAAATCTTCCTCTAAAGGGAGGTGGTCGTGTCTTGAGGTCTGCAGCTTTAAAAAAGCTGATACAGGGACACAGAAATAGCTCAGTAGTCTAAGCACCTGCCTAGGTAAGGGCAAGGACCCGGGTTCCATCCCCAGTACCCCATACCATGCTGGCCACACCCCAGGGACACAAGCCAGCCACAAAGACTGAGCGTGCTGGCACACCCCTATAATCCCAGCACTAGGAAGACTGAAACAGGAGGACCACTACAAGTCCAAGCTGTGTAGTGAGACCCTGAACCAAATGCATTTTTAAAAAAAAAGAAAGAAAAAGATTATTGGAAAAAACTGATGCAGCTAGGCATGATGGTACACACCTGTAATCTGCCATACTAAAGAGGCTGAGGCAGGAAGATCCCTGCAAGTTTGAGGCTATACAGTGAGTTCCATGCAGGGAGTGACTTTTTTTTTTTTTTTTTTTTTTTTTTTTTTGAGGCAAGGTTTCACTATGCAGTTCAGGCCTTGAGCTCACTTTGTAGCCCAGGCTGGTCTTGAACTTGCAGTGACCCTCCTGCCCCAGCCTCCCAAGTGCTGGGATCACAGGCGTGCACCACCACGCTTGGCTGCCGGGAGTGACTCTACAACCTCTCCAGTAGTAATTCTCAGGCTGGGTTTAGGCTGACAGCAATGGGGATAGGTCCACCTCAGCCTTGGGCCTTGCAGGCTCTTCAGGCAGAAATCATCGTGGTAGCTCTATGGTCTGAGTGTGCTCCCCAAGGGTGGCCCTGCCTCTGATACCCCACTGCCTTTTGAGGAACAGGGCCCCAAATGTTTAACTTATTTGGCCTAGTCTCTTGGGACCATGACACTTAGGGAGCTGATCCCAGCCTCAAAACAAAGTACTCATCGTCCCCTTGAAAGCAGGGGGAACAGGTGTCCTGGGAGACCACCAAGAACAAGTGTGTGGCTCTTCAGATACACCAGAAAGCCACAGTCCCTAATATTTTTGCTACCAGGGACCACTTTGCTGGAAGATAGTTTTTCTGTGGACCAGGGTGGGCTGGGGGAACCAGGGTCAGGATTAGACGCTCATAAGGAGCACTACCCTGGGTCCTTCCAGTGCGGCTCACACAAGAGTGTGAACTAAAACTATAGCTGATCTAACCGAGGTGGGGCAGCCAGAGGTGGGGGTGGCTGGAAACCCAGAGGAGCTTCTACGGCTCCCCACCATGTTCCTGCCACACCGCCTGCTCCCTAACAGCCCCAAGACCAGGTCCGTGACCCCAGGGGTGGGGACCCCTGATCTAACAGTTATATAGGGTGCACTTACTTACCAAATATTTTAGCCACATCTTTTTCCATATTCTTTGAACTCGAGGAAAATGTACTGTTTGAACCTGTCGGGGAAATGAACTCAGCTGTGATTAAATCTTTCGTCGCAGGCTGGGGGCATAGCCAGGGGTGGTCACCCCTCAGCCTTTGGGAGGCCTTGAGTTCATCGCCAGCACCAAAAAAAGAGAAGCTCTATTCTCCCCATAGATCCTAGGTGTGTTATCTTCACACCTTGGTAAGTCAAAGACTCAAGCCTTTTCAGTTCCAGGAGCCTTCACGTCTCCTCTTTTAGCGTCTGCTCCGTCAGCATCGCACTGTCTCACGCTTTGAAGCCATGGCTTAGACAATAAGGGTGACTTGCCCATGGGCACTGTGACACTATGACAGGTGTCCTGACACCCAGAATGACAGCTGTGAGGCCAATGGATAGGAGGTGGACACAGTATAGGTAAGCTGGACAGGGGGCGGTCACACCCCTCCCTGGGGACAGCTGGAAATGCAGTAGTGCCTTGGGACTCAGGCACTTTGAAACACGTGAAATTGGTACTCGATGCATTGTGACGCAAAACCTCGGGCCCTGGTGCTTACTGTTTGTTTGGTACCCAGTTCTGTGCAAGCTCGAACTCTAGTGTCTGCTGCCTTGTGACTCGACACCCTTTGCAGCCAGAAGAGCCTGTTTGGTGCTCAGCGGATCTCTGGTAGCCAATCAACACTGCGTGTCAGGATACCACTGCTTCATACAATTTCATCCTGCTACTCCAGAGAGCCCACAAATGTAACATTCACAAATTGTGTTTCCTCAGTATTCCACTCAATATTTTCAGACTGTTGGCTGACCATGGCGTAACTGCAGCCACGGAGAAGAAAGGTCTGCCACTGCACTTGTTTTTTTGGATGTGCGTTTGAGACAGGATCTCGCCATGGAGCCCAGGCTGGCCTGCAGCTTTCAAATGTTTTTGCTAACAAAAAGTTGTAATGTACTTGTGTTGCTACTCTCACAATGGGGCTCTGGGTTTTAAGAAAACTTTAAGGGAAACTTCTCAAATTACTCTCCCCTACCAAGCAGTATTTCCCCAGTGGTGAACTCAGAGAGGTAGAGGTGATGGTGATGAGGAGGCCTGAGGCGGCCATACCAGCCTCTGCCTTACATGGGCCCCCTTGGGACCCCGTCCCTCCAGCTGCGGTGAGGGTACCTGTGATACGGGAGTGAGGGTAGCGCTCCGCACTGGACCAAGAGTCCAGGAAGAGGACAAAGAGGGTCATAACTTGGCTTATCTTCGCCATGGACCGTGTGCCACCCCTGGCTGGTCAGCCGCAGCTATGAGCCCAAGGAATTCATGGAATCCATGGTCTGTGAGGTCACACTCAGAAGGTAGGGGAGGGGGCATGAGAGAGGAGCACCGGTGGCCCTGAAGCTGCCCCTCTACTCACTCTCCTTAGCTCTCTGATCCTCTGATTCGGCTGAAGGCAGCAAGACATTAGCGACTCTTAAGGCACAAGTGACCAAAACTCAAGCGAAGCACTGACAGTGAAATGGAAGTAGCCAAAATACGCAAAGAAAATCCTAAAATTAATCAAGACTTCACCCTAAGAAAATGGAATTTATGTTGCGATTGTTTATATCTGAACATCCCCCAAAGGCCCATGGGTTGAACGTCTGGTTCCCAGGCTGGGGTGCTGTTGGAAATGATGAAACCTTTAAGAGGCGGAACCTCATAAAAGGAAGTGAAGTCATTGTGGGGGCATGGCCTTAAAGGGGATATTGGCACTCACTCCCTTTCTTCTTTTCCTGGCCCTTGCGAGCTGGACTGCATCTTCTACCAAACATTGCCGCTGTAGTGAACTGTGCCACTTTAGTTCCAGAAGCAAGCAGGTGATCATGAATGAAACCTCTACAACAGGGGCCAGGGAGGTAGCTCCGTGGCACAAGTGCCTGCCTGGCAAGTGCACGGTCCCACCAGAAAGGAAGGAAGGAAGGAAGGAAGGAAGGAAGGAAGGAAGGAAGGAAGGAGGGAAGGAAGGAAGCAAAATGCAAAAAAGACCATGGCCACCATGGGGTGGGGAGAAACCTTCCTTGCCGCGGCCTTTTCTGATCTGACCTTGTGATCTCTCGTGTGCCCTTTGCGCTCCACTCCACCCGTCTGCACACCCACTGTTCTGG